>JAFIRS010003033.1:0-162173 GCA_018342105.1 Gonioctena quinquepunctata
GTAGAGAAAAAAGGGGACTATTTCATCACAAAATTTTTTTCGCTTTCAAATTTTTATTTTTTTTTGTATTCCTTTAAAAAAACCCGGGACTTCAAAATACATTCTTGCCCCCCAACCAGTTAACGCCACATTTAAACCCTTTTTACCATGGTCAGAGGTCAACAAAGGGATGTTGACGACAAATGACACATGGCTTGCCTTAGAAACAGATTAGCCACAGAGTGGAAACGCAGATGGTGTTTTTTTTTCCCTTTTTTTTGGAGGAAAAAGGAATCTGACAAAAAAAAGTGCTCAGAGGGAATTGGGGAACAAAATGCTAGAGTATTTCTGAAGTGAATCATCATAGAGGGGGGATTAAATGAAATTGGAAGTATTTTATTTATTTTTCGGACGTCTGTGAAGGGAATGAAAGATCTATTAAATTTTTATTGTGAGTTCGCAAAGGTCATGGTTTTAATTCATGTTGATGGGTTTTCAATCAAAATAACTTGTGTTGTTCTTGTATCTAACCAGAAAATTTTAATTTCTTTTGGGGTAAAATTTTTTGCCAAAAAGTCTTTTTTTTTTTCGTTAAGGTTTCTTTTTCAACCCAAAGGTCTACAAGTCCCCCGATGTATGTCGGTGTAAAACCCAGTTTAGTTTGTAAATATTTTGAAGTTTATCAATTCAATCTTTACATTGACAAGATGTCTATTTGGTTGTTCGTTGTTTTGGGCAATTTTAAAAATTTTCCTTTTAAGGGTTTAAAACCGCAATTAAATTTGAAATGTGATCATTCACAAAGGAAGGAAATTAATTTTTTTCCCCTTTTTTGAAAAGGCAAATTTAATTTTTTTTTTTTTTAACCGAAAAATTTTCAAAAATTGGGGGAATTTTTTATTAAAAAACCTTTTTTTCAAATTTTTAATTTTGGTAATAATTTAAAAAGGTTGTTTATAATTGTGATACAATTGAAAGGCCATTTTAGTTTAAAAATTATTAAATTAATTTTTTTTTCTTTAAAAAAAATTTTTTATTTTCAATGTAAAAAAAAAAAATAGAATATTAAAAAAAAAGTTTTATTAAGTTAAAATTTTTATGAAAAAACTCCAACTCATTATATTTTTTTCCCCAAAAAATAAAAAAAAAAAACCAAAACAAAAAAAATTTTAAAAAAATATTTTTTTATTTTTTAATGGTTTTATAGTTTAAAAAAAAGAATTGAATGATTTTAAAAGAAAACTGATATATTGGTATTTTTAAAAAATATTGATTAAACACCGGGGTACATGATAAAGGACATTTTTAAATAAATTGGGATTTCTGAAAAATTAATGTTTTAAAAAAAACCAATAAATCAAATACTACCTAAAATCTTTTTTTGGAAAAAGGGTAACTTTTGTTTTAAAAAATATTGTAACGAACCTAGGGGCCCCCCATTTGCCGCGAAGCGATGAGATCATCCCCGGGGTATTCGGCCATCCCCTTTCCCCAAAAAAGGAAGGGCAATTTAACATCCGCCCCCAAAATTAAAACGAAATGCTGTTGGAGATAAAAAACCCCCCCTAAAAGGAAGGACGTCTGGGAAACCCCTACGCGGCTTTTTGGGGGCGGTAATATAAATTGGTTTTATTGGGTTAAAAAATTTTAAAAACCAAGTTAATTTTTTGTTACAATTGGTGTCAAGTGAGATTTTGAAAATAAACAAGGATCGTGGAGGGAAAAGTCAAAAAAAATAAATTGATAGCCCTTTTCTGTACCCCAAAATAGACAGGGCCCGGTTTTCGCAAGTGGACAATTGTGCGGGGAATATAAACTGATACGCTGTTCGGGGGAAACAGAAAATGAAGGGCCCCGGGTTTTTTCGCGAAGGGACAATGTGGGAATAAAACTGATACATTTCGCGGAAACAAAAATAACAGGGGCCCCTTTTCGAAGGGACAAGGCGGGGGAATATAAACGATACACTCTTCGCGTAAACAGACAATAGACTGGTGGCCCGGGAAAAAAGAATTTCCGGGAAATTTTTTTAACAAACTGATAAACTTTTTCGTGGAAACAGACTGATACCTCGTCAAAGACAAAATGTGTTCAAAAAAAGGCCTTTAACTTGAAGGTAGCGGAATTGAAAACAGGAATTGGAGGAAAGGAATGAAACAAAAGGTAAAAAAGCAACTTCCAGGAAGACTTGGGGAGAAGGATTTATACAAGAAGTGAGGGCCCCGAAACATTTTTTTTTTTCGAAGTCCCGGAGGTGATTTGGAGTCCGATAATAAAATCCTTGAAAGAAGAGCTGCAACAAAATCGAGGATTTGGAAGAAAATTCTAGAAGCCTGGAAGAAAATGCTGGGAAATCTGAAGAAAGCTGAAGAAAATTCTAGAAATCTGGAAGAGAAGCTTTCAGAAATTGGAAGAGAAGCTTCGAGAAATCAAGGCTGGAAATTTCCCGGGAAAACACAGAAGGTCTAAAAAAAGAATTGTGGGGGTGGCTAATTTTCTAGAAGAAAGAATGGGAACCGTTGAGACAGAGATAGATAAAATTAGGAGCAAATAAAACACGGAGGTAGATAAAATAAAGAGGGGGTCGAGGCAGAAATGGACAAAATGAAGGAAACGATCAGTAAGCTGGAAAAACGAATTAATAGTGCGCCCTCCACGAGATGGTTAACGAAAATGCAATCTGGACTTGGATAAATTCAAGGGAAAAAAAGATGTCAAGGTCATTTCAGAAATAGGGAAGTTTCCATGAAGCCGCCTCAGTTCGACGGAAAACTCCATGGGCAAATTACCGCCGGCAGTTTGAAGCAGCGGCCAAAAGCAAACGGATGGAATGCAGGAAAAGAGCTGTTAGCACTGACACTTGCATTACGTGGAGAAGCGACAAATATTCTACAAACTCTCACCGCCCAAGAACAGGAGGACTATGATCAGCTGATTAAACATCTAGAATTACGATATGGCCACGCCCATTTGGAACACGTATACCACTCCCAGCTGAAAAATCGCTGCCAAAATCGGGCGAATCCTTCAAGAATTCGAAACTGACATTGCACGCTTGGTTCGTCTCGCATATCCAGCCATACCGAAAATGTAAGGAGCGATTAGCGGTTCAGGCATTCTTTGGATGGACTCCGTGACCAAGAAACCAGACAAGCGTTGATATTAGCTCGTCCAACACATCTCGCAGACGCACTGGCACGAGCTTTGAATTTGAGGCAGCAAAACAATGCTGAAAAAGCCAAAGTAAAGTTCAAACGATTGAGGAAGACTCACAGGAGCCTGCTAACTTGGAAGCTGCCATAAGAAAAGTGATGAAGGAAGTGTTGCCTGAGAAAAGACATATAAGATGCCGGAATTGTCGCAAAATTGGACATGTGCGTAGCAATGTCCAACATTCATCGACTCCGATGCAGGAAAACTAAGAAAGGTCGATGAGAAGGGGAATCGTCGGCATGTGTCCGGCAAGCCCCGGTTAACAACGCATATGTCGCTATGCTTCAACGACAGAACAAGGGTGTCTTCGTAGACGGTCTCATCAATAACGAGCCTTGCAAACCCTGCTGCTAGATACAGGTGCGACTAGGACAATTCTCGGGCCTTCCTTTGCCAGAACACCGGAACGGATTAACCGACAACTTGAAGCTACGCACAGCAACAGGAGCCAGCTACTGTATATGGCGAGCTACCGATTGAAATAATTTTGGGCAACACTAAAGTGAAACATCAGGCACTTGTAGCGGACATCGAAGACGATGCAATCATCGGAATGGGCATCATGAATTCCAGAGGGTTTGGGATTGATTTCAAAGACGGCGTCCTACGTGTCAACGGAGAAGAGCTGGTACTTCATGGGAGAAGTGAAGAGTTGATCCGTGTGCTGTTGGCTGAAGATGTAAGCGTACCTGAGGGGCTGAAACCATTCTGGAGGCTCTCGCCTGGACGGGAGTGCGAGCAGGGAGACGTGGTGATGTTCGGGCCCAAACTTCATGATAGAAAATTGGACGAGGGATTGCACTAGGAAGACCTTGTTGCGTGCTGACAAATTTGTGCCGGTAAGGTCATGAATGTCAATTATTTCCCAGTGACCTTGAAGAAAGGAACAATTTTGGGGCACTGCTCGTCAGTTTCATCCGTGATCCGGGCGTACGAGGTACGATTAGCCAACCCAACAACTGCCCACAGAACTAGAGAAATTAGTTGCCATCTCTTCCAAAGACATAAAAACCCGCTCAACAGCCCAAACTAAGAGATTTAGTCAAAAGTACCAAGACATCTTCGATACCGGGCAAGGAAAAGGGGGTCGAACAATGTGGTCCAGCACAAGATTGATACTGGGGTGCCCGACCGATCCGGCAATCAGCAAGAAGACTTCCTCTTGCCAAGAAGGCAGAGGCTGACAAAAAAGTCAGCGAGATGGGAAAAGAAGGAGTTATCGAACCGTCTGACAGTCCTTGGTCCCTCCAGTCGTACTGGTGAAGAAAAGGATGGATCGACACGCTTTTGTGTAGACTATCGCCAACTTAATAATGTCACGAAGAAGGACAGTTACTCCTCTACCGAGAATAGATGACACCCCAGACATCGATGGCTGGTTCCACGATTTTCGCGACCCTTGAGCAGAAGAGTGGATACTGGAAAGTAGAACTCGCTCAGAAAGATCGAGAAAGACTGCTTTACCATCGGCTCAGGATTGTGGCAGTTCACCGTTATGCCATCTGGCTCTGTAATGCTCCCGCCACATTCGAAAGATTGATGGAGACAGTGCTGAAGGGGCTCTCATGGAACACGTGTCTAGTGTATCTCGACGACATAATTGTGGTCGGCAGATCGTTCGAGGACCACGTGAAAACTTGGAGGAAGTATTCCTGCGACTGAGGAACTCCGATTGAAGCTGAGCCCTAAGAAATGCCATCTGTTCCAAAAGAAGTACGATACCTCGGCCACGTTGTCTCTGGGAAGGAGTAGCAGTGGATGACCAGAAGATCAAAGCTGTTAAGGATTGGCCCATCCCAAAAGACATTCACCAACTTCGAAGTTTCCTTGGTTTATGCACATACTATCGCCGATATGTGCTGATTCGCCAACATCGCTAAACCACTGACCAGGCTCACGGAAGGCCAAACAAAGTTCCAGTGGTCCGAAGAATGTCAAGATTCATTCAGGAAGCTGAAAGGAGCTTTGATCAACGCACCTATACTGAGCTATCCCCTACCCAAAGGGAAATTCATTTTGGATACGGACGCCAGCAACGTGGGACTTGGAGCTGTCCTATCTCAGATCCAGGAGGGACAGGAGAAGGTCCATTGGTTATTTCAGCAAGACGCTGAGCAAACCAGAGCGCAATTACAGTGTCATCCAGGCGAGAGCTGTTAGCTGTTGTAAAGGAGTGGAACACTTCTACAAGTACGTGTATGGAAGAAGATTCCTGTTGAGAACTGACCATGCAGCTCACAAATAGCACTTACAGTTCAAAAAATCCTGAGGGTCAAGTAGCACGTTGGATCGAGAGACTCCAAGAATTCGATTTCGAGATCGAACATCGAGCCGGAACTAGCCATAAGAATGCAGATGCCTTGTCGCGAAGACCATGTCCAGATGATTGCTCACATTGCCGACGAGCAGAAGAGAAAGAAGCAAAACTTTGTAGAAACGAGGAAATGGATGACAAATGGAATGAAAGAAAGAACCAGAAAGAACAAGAGAGAGACCCGACCTTGGCTTAGTCGTCAGCTGGAAGAAGGGCAACTCGAAGACCATCATGGCAGGAAGTCGCAGGTTACTCGCCGGCTGTTAAGTCCTATTGGGCACAATGGAACTCTCTTATTCTGACAATGGGATCCTGAAAGTGTGCTGGAGGCCGATATTGGTGGGGAAGACAGACGCCAAATAATTGTTCCCAGGAACAGAAGAGAGGAAGTGCTGCGGGAAATCCATGATGGAGTCGCCGGAGGACATCTGGGAGTGACGAAGACCCTGCAGAAAGTGAGGCAACGGTTTTACTGGGCCAATTGTCAAGCTGACGTCCAGGACTGGTGCAGGAAGTGCGCTGTATGCGCTGCTAGCAATGGACCTCGAATACGCCCCAAGGCCCCGATGCGTCAGTACAACGTAGGCAGCCCGTTCGAGAGAATCGCCATTGACATCGCCGGCCCGTTTCCCGTATCCGACCACGGGAATAAATACATCCTTGTGGCAATGGACTACTTCAGTAAGTGGGCGGAAGCCTATGCCCTGCCCAACCAGGAAGCCATCACCGTCGCCGACGTCTTGGTGAAAGAGTGGATATGTCGATTCGGTATTCCAATGGAGCTGCACTCCCGGGTCAAGGCAGAAATTTCGAATCCAACCTTTTCCAAGAAATATGTCTACTGCTGAACATCCGCAAGACAAGAACCACGGCCCTACATCCGCAGTCCGATGGAATGGTGGAACGGATGAACAGGACGATCAACCGCCACTTGTCCAAGGTTGTCTCTGACCATCAAAGAGACTGGGACCAGTATCTTCATTTGTTCCTGATGGCCTATCGATCCGCAGTACACGAGTCCACCGGTCAAACTCCTGCTAGTATTATAATGGGCCGAGAACTGCGACTGCCTTGTGACCTGAAGTTTGGGATACCGCCAGGACAAGACACTGCGGGAGAGGACTACGTCAGCAAACTTCGGCAGAGAATGGACGACATCCACGAACGAGTCCGGTTGAACATCCAGAGTGCCAGCGATAAAATGAAGAAGACCTATGACATCAAGGCCGACGCTGGAGGATTTAAGGTTGATGACCTGGTTTGGCTGTACAACCCCAAACGTCGTCGTGGACTATCACCAAAGTTGCGGAACTCGTGGAAGGCCCGTATAAGATCGTGAAAGGATAAACGACCTTGTGTACCGAATCCATAAGCCACCCCGAGGGAAACCAAGGGTCGTCCATTTCAACAGGTTGGCCCCCTTACGCTGGAAACCATGCCAAGTTCGACCCTCAAGCCACCGGAGGATGATATGACGTTCGAGAAGTTATGTCCTTGTATTCAAACGGGCAGAAAGTTCTACATGGGTTACTAGAGAGGAGTCACGAGACCTTTTCGAGGTGCCTGCTGACTACGCACTAGCGCACTGTGTGGCAGAAGATCTTCGAATGTCCAGGGGCATCGCCGTAGTGTTCTCCAAGAAATTTGGTCAACTCCAAACACTGCGGGAGCAGGATCCAGAAGTTGGTGGGGTGCTACAGTTGAAGAAAGGCCAGAGAAACATCTACTACCTAGTTACCAAGAGGCATTCCCAAGATAAACCGTCCTATGAAGATGTCTGGAAGAGTCTCACCAAACTAGAGATACTATGGTGGACCAGAATCTGGTGGATCTAGCAATTCCAAAATTGTCCTGTGGTATTGA
The DNA here is from genome assembly GCA_018342105.1 of Gonioctena quinquepunctata. NCBI lineage: Eukaryota > Metazoa > Arthropoda > Insecta > Coleoptera > Chrysomelidae > Gonioctena > Gonioctena quinquepunctata. The sequence continues at coordinate 7,370 of JAFIRS010003033.1, forward strand.
TGGGTTGGACTGGAGAGTCATAAGAAGTATGCTGGAGGCGATATTCAGATCCAGCGGCGTCAAGATTTTGGTTTGCTGTAACCCTCTTCCACGACCGATCATGAAGACCGTGGAGTGTTACTTCCATCGAACTTCACGGTGCAGATATGGGGAGTCATGCAGATATCGTCACACTCCAAGGATGAAATTTCGGGACGAAATGTCTTTAAGAAGGGGGCAATGTAACGAACCTAGGCCGGACCTGTCGCCTCACATGTTGCCGTCGACAGCGATGAGATCATCCCCGGAGATATTCGAGAACCATCCAGTCCCTTTTCCGCGTAATGCAACGGTCAATATTGGAAACAATTGGAACATGCCGTCGCCAACTGGAAGAATTCGAAACATCGAGAATGCTGTATCGGAGATAAATAGACCGCCCTCAAGAGGGAGAGGACAGTCTGAACGAGCCCATACGATCGAGCTATTCAGTGGCGTAGTAATATAAATTAAGTTGTAGATTAAGTGTTAAATAAATTAGTTAAACCAAGTTAAGTTTATTTACGTTACAATATTGTAAGAAGTAGATAACGGAATTTTTCATAAACAAATGCATATAAACAGGAAACCATGACAGATACAGACTTGGTGAAAGGTTTATTCAAGAGAACAACTAATGTTCTATAAAATCATTTCGAGTGTTGATAACTGTATCTTAAATGGTTCAAAAATTACAGCGGTTTGTTACTTGAAAAATCAAATGGCCGCTGCAACTTTTATAGACCATAATTTCATAAAAATCTATAAAAAAATTAAAAAAAAATTCGACACCTTGTTGCATATTGTTATTTTTGTAATTTTTAGTAGTTTCAGAAAAAAATATAACGAGATTTGGAATTTGTTTATAACAAATTAATAACTTAACAATTGAAAAAAAAAATCAGTTTTTGTTATCCAATTGAGAAATGCCAATTATGATTTTTATAGAAAAAAAAAATCTCAACTAATTATTTAAATGATGGAAATATAAAAAAACGATTATAAACAATAAGATTTTTTTCTTTAGACAACGAGCAAAGATATTTTTTTCAATATTAAACTAATCAATTTGTTTATAAACAATTTTTAAACAAATGTCCTAAATTTTTTTAATTGTTTTTAAATGCCTTTGTTCGATGTGAAAACAACAATAGTAAAAAATTTGGATATTTTTTTTTAATTTTTTCAATTAAAAAAATATAATAAAAAGAATAAACAACTTTTAAAAACATTTATAACGTGAGCTTGTTAAGTGTATTATATAAGAAGGGCTCCAATAGGTGGAACATTTTTAGAGCTATTATTTGAATATTTATGCCGTTTTTTATAAAAACCGAGGTCCGAAAAATAAGGACTAATTAACAAATGCCTAACTTGTTGAAAAATAAACTCATTTTTTTCCAACGGACCTTGTACTTCCAAGTGTTAAAAACACACCGTTATTTATTCAAGTTAAAAATTGATATTTATTACTATAAATTTTTTTTATGTGGAGTGCTCTCTTTAGAGACGGCGCGCGCATTCCATAACGATCGCGCTGAGCCCTATTTTCAACGTAAAATTATAATTATAAGTAATGGAAAAAGAGTTCCAAGAGTGAATTTTTTTTTTATTGGTAATTTCCTCCTCTTCAAGAATCTTTTCTACGATTTTTGCTAACCCTCATAGCTTTTGAGTTATTCCCAAACAATTGAACCCCTTTTTTGTTTTTGTCTTTCTCAGAATTGCATTACTCATATTTTTTGGAGACTTGGAACTATTTTTGGCAGGAAACTCACTTCTCAACTAGACTCAATGTGAAATAAATAAAGTCACGGTAATAAAAGTCCTGGATGGACAAAAAACTAACATTCAATATTCACATAAAAAAAACAGTCAATTAAGCCAACAAAGAATCTCTTCATTATATTTTTGTCCACGGTAAATCCCCAGTATATGATCAATATAAACAGCCTAGAAAAAATTAAAAACTTTTTTTGAAATCTAGCATTTGAAACACAAAATAAAGAAATCAGAAGACAGGCGTACTATAGGCGACTTACGATTGATATTCATAACGGCAAAGAATTTAATGAAGCATGTAGCGTATTATCAGAACTGAATATGTATGTCCCATCAAGAAACTTCAGAAAACTCTTTACTTTCAATAGTCCCCATCAACGAACAAAATTTCCCGTCGATCTGACTGAAATTTTCTACCTTCAAAAATCGTTAGGAAAATGTTTTCAGGCTAATCGAAAGTAATGTTAGTCTAGTTTTTGTGTCTTTGTTTCCATGCGTTGTATTTATCTATAGTATGAATATACTGATAGTATATTACGTATCAAGTGTTGTAAAAAGCATATTACGCACGCGTAGCGGCGAGTGTGGTAATTACAGGAGAGCGTAATTGCTTTACAACACGCAATACGTACTATACTTTTTCTACGACTTTTATATACTGGGTGGTGCGTTTGTTCAAGCTTTTAGTAATAAAAAAACGAAGGTCACTAACGTAGTTATTGGTTTAATATTCAACAACAACAAATTAAATCTAAGAAAATATAAATTTATACGTTATAGTATACAAATGATGAATTTAAGAAATTAAATTTGTATGTAACTGAATAATTAGGAATTAATCATTATTATTATCAGTGGTATTGAAATTAATTAATTATTAATTTTTTTAATATTTGACGAAATCTCAATATCATTATTTATAGTCGACATACATGGTGAATTATTTTTGATGGATTGCAATATTCTTTCAGGAGTTGCTGTTTTGTTTACAGTGGATTCGTCTACGTATCTTTCTGCGTCGACCAAAATGGTAGCCGAAGTCCTCCTGAAGCACTGACCGGTGTACAAGTCGGGAAATTTCAAGTTGTTTTGTCAGTTTTTCATTTTGATAATTCAGGAAAAACTCACCAATACTGATCCCTTATAGAGCATTTCTCATTTCCATATACTTCTTGCAGATATTGTAGAAAATTCCGGAAACAATGAACGATCTAGGTATTTTATTTTTCGTATCAGAAATTTTTAATATAAGAGTTTCCCCATTAGAATCTTCCAAATCACTTGTTTTCATATTTTTGAGTTCTTGTTTTCTTCAAACCCCAGAAATTCCAATAATCAGGGCTACTTTCATAAAGAGGAATTCCCGATCCGGAGCTTCTTGTAAACATTTTTTAATTTCTTCCGCCGTAAGAATTTTTTATTTTCTCCCTTGTAGCCGTCGGACTGCCTCTTCAGATGGGTTTTTAATTTTTTATAATTTTCGATATTAACATCAATGTTACGAATGATTTCTGGTGAGTACTCTCTTTTGGAAAACATTCTTCTTTGCCTCACTCATCTCTATGAGTTCTTAATTAAGACTGGGATAAAAAATCAAATAACTATCTGAATGAAAATGCAAATCTTCAATTTCAGATTTTTTCTTTTGAGTTAGGGCCTCTTCAGAATATCTATCAGATGTAGTTCAATGTCCAGCGTGGCTTTAGCCGGGGAAGTAGTTGTTTCCTGTTAGACATTCACAAAAAATAACTTCATTTTAATCGTGGATATTTCAATTTACAGAAATTTCTATCAATATTCAATTGAGAATGATTCCCTTTTCAACATGAATACCCCACAAGAGGTTATCTTGACGATGGAAGATAGTGACTAAAGTTTATCTTTCAGTCGCAGATGATTCCACATCTGATTTTATGAACATCCTGTTTATATTTTCAACAAATCAACATCGTGCCTTATATTTGACGTAGTGCGTACATCGAGTATATTGCCCAGAGCGAGGAGGGTTTAAATGTTTTGGGCAAATTATTAAAATAGGCGAGCAAAACATTTTCGGAGTAAGTACTGACATAGTTATCCATACTCCATTCCATAAACTTTCGATAAGCCTTTTCATATCTATCCTTTGATTTCTGCGGCAGAATATTCTCTACAGCAGAAGAAGATAGATAAATGTCACGATTTGAGTGGTTCAAGGCTAACTTGATTGTTATACTAGGCATCATAACGCACAGTTGTGCGTTTTTATTTTTCACGCACAAATGTGTGTAAGGATGGATTTACTTTTAGAGTGAACAGTACGTAAAACAATGTTTACTAATATAGGAGTAGAAAAAAACAATTTATTTACATTTCTAATTATAGTATATCATTCTCAGTTGAATAAAGTCATCTTCGACTCAAAATATAGGGTTCGTTCAAAATCGTACATATTATAATGTTGAATTATGAATAAATCCGGGAAGAGAAATAGATATGATTCCCCGTATAAAGTATACAGTAGACCAAATTAAATGAACTATTCCCGCGTAAAACGCAGTCGATAACTTCGCTGACAACTACAGATTATACTTTATCGGGGTCGGCATTTTCGATGAAAGTGCAAATGCTATGAATGGATATACCATAACTAGTAAATATATTTTGCATTCAATCTATTGGTGTCCTCAATTTAGCATAAATAAATAGAACTCTTACATCGAAAGGGAAATATGAATGCGCCGACGAAGTGTAAGCGAGTTAATTGCTAGTTGCCTTCGCCTCTTATTTTGAAGAGTGGTCCTTCGAGCCGGATCCATGAATCGTATGTGGGAATATTAGGAAAAACCCGATATTTTGTACTTTCTTCATTCCTTTCAGTATCCCGGTACCTCAGCCAATGTTGTGCACTCGGAGTCGAACAAGAACGGGCGTTAGGTGTCGACTTGAACGATTTAACATCGGAATACACATGTTCACCCCGACGTGAATTATCACAAAGACGACTCTTACATCGCATAGAGGAGTTATAAATGCGCTGGCGAAGTGCAAACGAGTTAATTAAGACCTACGCCTGACCATCGTTGCGTTATAGACAGACCGATCATGCGAGAAAGTCGGCAATAGATTAGATTTGTCCATTCGTCGCCGTCCATCGGGAGTCTTTAATGGAAGGTGGAGATATTTTGATGGCTAGTCGAGACGTATATATAAAACGGGATATCTGTATTTGATTATCACTGTCGGAGGGTAACGTTAAAGTTCCATTCGAAGGTTGTACCGCGTTATTCACTATAAATAACCCACCCTTATTCATCTTTATTATTGCCTATAGAAAAAAAATGGATGTGAAAGTTGTGTGGTTATGACTGAATTTTGGTAAAATGCTTTGAAAAATACAGTAGCGTGCAGATTCCAGGAGATAAAAAATATATTTTTTTTTCAAATGGGATAACCCTGTATATTATTGAATTTTTTGAATGATTTTTTTTTCTCAAAATGATTTACAATGGGGAAAAAAAAGTTCAAATATTTATACAAAAATAGTTAACGGAAATTTATTCAGGAAATTTAAATAACATGATAGCTCATAAATAATGTTCAATGTGTCAATGCATAATTGATAACGTCTTCTTATATTTATAAGTACATTGGAAATTGGTTCATTATTGACATTCAGACCTCTATTTCATGTCGAATCATGTCTATAATGAATTGAATATTATCTATTATTATTAGGAATGTCTTTTAGAAATCCCCAGAAAAATGAATCCATAGAGTCCGGAGTGTTAGGTGGCCAATAAATACTTGCATTATTTCCTATCCATTGAATGAATATGGTTTTTTGTGGAGGAACAACGTTTCTTGGCATGTTTTTTGGGTAACCTTCCACAGTCTGAAAATGAAAATATAATCAGGAAAATATATACAAATGTAGAAAGGGCAAACTAATTAGTTCACCCCGATAAGTTATTGCGTTGACCAAATTATATTTCCTATAGAAAAATGATTCAATCAGTCAATAACTTGTCATCTTCTGAATTTTCCTATCAATTTTTTTTTAAATTCCAAAGATACTTCTCTATATAGTTTTTGATTGGTGTTTCGGGGACTATATCTGCCCCCGTTCCCAAAATCTTCTAAATCGCCTTTAATTGTTTTAATAATTTGGATTTTTTCTTGCAGAGTCTATTTCGCTTTTTCAACTGACGGATGTCAATTGAGATCTGCCAAAAAAGTTTGAGAGTGAAGTATTGCTCATTTGATATATGGGGTGTTGTTCAGATCAGTTTATTAGCATTCTACCATATCTCACTTCCTCTCTGAGTAGAGGTAACCATGTATGTTCAATTTCAACAGAATTTGTTGAAAAGCAGTTGTTATTGGAAAGAAGAATTTCAATTTTCTCCTCTCTTGATATGGTTCTTTCATCAAAATTTTTGTCCTATTCCATTCAATCTTATGATCGCCATTGGATGTGAGGATATGTTCTGCAATTTTCGATCCGGTATTTGTCGATTTCTGATGTAACTCTGATGTTCACTTTGGACCATTGGAATTGGTCTTGACGTTTCACCTATATAACTATCACCACACGAACAAGGTATGTTGTAAACACAGTATTTGCTACTTTATTCTGCGTTTTTTTGTTTTGTTTGTGTTAGTATAGATCTCAGTGTGTTTGTTGTTCTAAATGATGTTCTCACATCATACCTATGTCCAATTCGTTTCATCTTTTCAGATAATCCGGGGACATAAGGTATTACGTTGGTTGTGAAATATGTAGGTGGTGGGAGTACTCCTGTTGGTTGTGTTAATTGGTTGTTTGATGGATTTTTGTTTTCAATGTCAGTGATTGTTTTTTCCACAAACTGATCCGGATATGCATTTTCCTTGACAACAGATTTTATGAGGTTTATTTCTTCCTGTAGATTCTGGTTGGAATTGCAAACTGTTTGGGCTTGATTAGAGAGACATTTAACTATGACTTTTTCCACACTGGCATGATGGTTTGAGTTGTAGTGTAGATATCGATTGGTATGCTTCTTCTTTCTGTGTACAGATGTTTCCATTCGGAATGATGATTTTTGGATCATGACATCTAAAAAGGGGGAGTTGGTTGTTTTGTTCTGATTCTAACGTGAATTTGATCGTCGGTTCTTGACCGTTTATATGATCCAAGAAAGTTTAATTCTTCTTCACTTCGATTCCAGATAGCGAAAACATCATCCACGTATCTCCACCATATTTTTGGACCATTGTGGAAGGTTTCAACGAAGGATTCTTCGAAGTATTCCATGAACAAAGGAGAACCCATCACCATACCAAACTCTTGTCGATAAAATTCGTTCTTGAATTGGAAATATGTTTTTTCTGTGCATAGTTTGAGTAATTCTATGATGGCACTGACATCAGGTTTTGTTCTTGTCTTCAGTGATGTGTCATTTTCTAATCTTTCTTTCACGATTTCTAGAGTTTCATTAATAGGGACATTAGTAAACAAACTTTCGACATCAAAACTTACTAGAAGATCTCCATCTTGAATTTGTAATTCATTCAATTTCTCCAGAAAGTGAGGGGTATTCTTTATAAAACTATTTCCATTCACAGATAGTGGTTTCAGAATGTTGAGTAGGTATCTAACGAGTTTTTGTGAAGGAGATCCAATGGAACTTACAATAGGGCGTAGAGGATGAGATGGTTTGTGTATTTTTGGTAACCCATAAAAATGTGGGGGTTTGCTGTGGTGTGATATTAGGACTCTGCGTTCTGCTTTCGTGAGTATGTTTTTGTGTTTAGCTAAAGTTCGGTATATTTTGCTTTCTATTGATGGGGTTGGATTTTTGTTTAGTTTTTTGTATACTTTGTTTACTGATATGGTAGTGTCTTGATTGAGTGTGTGATATGTGGTATTTGAGATCATTTGTGTTAGTTTGTTCTCATAATCAGTAGTGTTCATGATGACTGTTGCGTTACCTTTATCAGCTGAAAGTATTTTGATCTGATCGTCTGATCGAAGAGATCTCAATGCATCTCTTTCGTATTTGTTTAAATTACTTCTAGGATGATAAGGTTGTGTTAGTGCGTTTTTGCAGTCAGATCTGTAATCACTTGCTATTTCAGGTGGTAAACGTTGGGCTGTTGCTTCGATGGTAGTGATCATTTCTACCGTTGCTACCATTTTGGGTGCAACTGCGAAGTTCAGTCCCTTTGCCAACACAAGTTTTTCGTGTATGTCTAAGTTTTTTGATGACAAGTTAATTACAGTTTTTTGAGAAATTTTGTTGTTTTTTTATATATGTTGTGGGTGTATTTGTTTCTCTTCCAATAATTTGTGAAATTTGTTTATATGTATTGTGTTTCTCTTGGGAATAAATTGTTCAAATGTTTTTGAACGTGTAGGGCCCCATCTTGTATCCGAATTATACGTTATTCTTGTTCAGCGACCTCAAAAACCCCTCTAGTATCAATTTGGGTAACATGACTTCGAAATTCATTAAGTAATTTCGAATTTGCCTAATAAAATTGTTTTTTATTGTTAAAACAATTAATAAACAATCAGTGCACAAATATAAGTTTATAACATTTCAAAATAATATTAGAAGGTTTTAGGAAAATCCATGGCTTCCTCCAGAATAACGAAATAATGCATCATTTTAAGATATTCACCAATCTTTTTCTGTTGTTATTTTTTTCGCATGACGTTCGATTTTTCCTATTGAGAACTCCTGCTGTTTAGGAAAGGGTGACTCATCAGTCCTTAATATTTTAAGAAATAAAGTGCACAAAGTCATCTTCACAAAGATTCAATATGAATTGAAACAAAATTGGTAGACCGCAGGCGAAAAACAACTACTTTCCCAGCAAATACCACGCAGAACGTTGAATGATATTCACCTGGAAATCCATGCAAACTTCCATATAAATGGAAATTGATTGCAAATGTTTATTTCTGATAAGGTCGATCATGTTTAATGTATGTCGGGTCCGCCTAACAATCCGCATACCGGTTTCAGGCTTTATGGCCCTCATCAGTACGGAGTAGTCACCAATCAGAGATCCGGAGAGCTCTGTCCGAAGCGAAACATAACATAAACAAAATCAGGTGAATATCATTCAACGTTCTGCGTGGTATTTGCTAGGAAAGTAGTTGTTTCTTGCCTGTGGTCTACCAATTTTGTTTAAATTTATATTGAATCTTTTGTGAAGATGACTTTGTGCCCTTTATTTCTCATTTTATTACACTTCACTTGGCTTTTTTCTTCAACTTAATATTTTAGTAAAATAATCGGGATCTTCATTCAAATTTTGAATCATCTATTGGGAAAATTCCAGCTTTTTCTTCTTATGAGTCTCTGTTATAACTTGTACGGGTAAAATTTTATTTAGTTTTACCTAATTGATCGGCTACATTTTTTAAACTACATACAGAATTTTCGTTTTTTTTTTCAAAAAGTCTATTCGCAAATTAATATGGATAGGCTTACCTTCTAAATGAAGCAGTATATCTAGCTGTTCTTCCTGGTTTCCTTGAACTACAAGTTTTTTTCTACTGAAACTGAAAGTTATGGTTCACCTTTTGGTAAATATTTTTGAGTGAATTTTCTGACGGTGTAGGACTATTTGGACATAACACCCCGTATGAACTTTTTGCTGAACGTTTAGTTTTTTTGTTTTGTATATAACAATAATACATATGAACTTTTCCTTCCGCACTGAAACCATTTTGATTATTCCAGTAAAGAAATGTCACTAAACAAACATAATATAGTTGTCATTTTCATAGCTTACTTTACAAATGTTAACTTTCATAGGATATATACTAGGTTATTTGAGGTTTAATAACTCAAAAACGGTATAAGATAGGGGTTACAAATGGTATATTTTTAAAATCAGGAAAAAAGATCATTCCAAAAATCAAATAATATAAACAAAATTAAAAAAAAATATTTTCCGAAACATGCACGCTACTATATTTTTGATTTGATCAAAATTCAGTCATAACCACATAATTTTGTTCCTATAATTTATAGGGATTAACCCGGTACAGTCGAAAAAGTTCGCAAAATATACCGGGTGGTGACTAATGAAGCGAGAAGAAAACATATCTAGATAAAATATCGAGAAATTTGACTCAAGAGTGTGCAGGAAGATAATTCAATATTCTATCATAATTGGAAGTTTCCATGAAGTAATTATATTGAGCAATCATGATCTTCAATGACCAATGAGTTCAAAGAAGGTAACTTGTTTTCCATCTCCTTCCATCGTGAATTGAATTTTTGAAATGAATATTTGAATAGAAGCTTTTGAAAGTTCCCAAAACTTTCTGAGATTCTTCAGCGGGACTATCCAGTATGCAATGATCTACATAATATTTATGGAACTTATAACAGAAGGACACTTGGAAATCAGTGTAAAACCACTGATTTTCCAAGTGTCACTCCGAAATAAATGTTTCTAATATTTTTCTATCTTTGCAAAGTGAGATGCTTCTAGAAAATGTGTTTCCCAATTTTTCCGGCCTTCCTGATGATCGTGGAAGCGTGTTATATATTTCCGTCGACATCTAGGCTCATTTATGGACAATACTCTGAGGTACACGGAACATATGAATACTGTCATCAGAAGAGCATTTTGCAATCTGAAACGACGAAAATAGTAAAATCATCTAGCCCTAGTCTTGTTCCACGCAGATGTTGTCTTCGATCCAGTCTTACTCAAATCGGATATAAACAGACTTCACTTGGTACAAAATTCATGTGTCCGTCTGTGGTTTGAGAAAACGATATAATACATCAACCCTTTTGAGAGAACTGGGTTGGCTGAATGTTCAAAAACGCATCTTTCTGCATTTATCTGTGTTCTATCATGAAATTTTCGAGAAGTCACCATACTTATTTGAAAAATATCGTTCAGAACAGACGTTCACAACATGAATATTAGATTCAAGTCCAAATTGAAACAACCTATGCATAAATCAATTCTCCATCAGTCTTCATTTTCCTATATGATATCACGACTATGCAAAACTTCTGTTGATGGATTATATACATTTATAAGTATTTCCGTTGTATATCTACAATTTTAAATGAAATAATTATCCAGGTACAGTCTATCCCCATTCTATGTGATCTGACATAATAACAATCATTACTAAGACAGAAAAGTTCTATTTTGTGTTAAACACATTATCATTGTATAGGTATATTGCTGGATATTGTAAATTAGCTTTCTTTTTATTCTCTATGAGCATATTTGAATATTGGTTGAGTATGAGAAAGTACTTACCCATCTCACACATAGGTAAACGCTGAGTCTGCCCTTTGATAGAAGTAGTAAACACATTTCATGTACGAATTATGTCTCACTTACTATCAATACAAGCTATTATTATTATTAAAAATGTATTGATGACCTAGTGAATGCGATGCTAGTCTCGCATCAATGTTAGAATTAATTTCTGGTGAGTGTTCCTTTTTTTAAAAACATTTTTGTTTATCGCATTCGTCTTTATAAGTTCTTAATTAGGACTGGAATAGAATATCGAACAACAATCTGAATAAAAATGCAAATTTTCACTTTCAAATTTTTTGTTTTGAGTTAGGGTCCTTTTAAAATACCAATCTATCAGATGTAGTTCAATGTCTAGCGTGACCTTAGCGGAGGAAGTAGTTGTTTTCTGTTAAATATTCACGAAAATAATTTCATTTCTATCATGGATTTTTCAGTTCACAGAAAAATAATTCTATTCAATATTCAATTGAGAATCGCAGATGAATCCACATCTGATTTTATGAAGACCCTATTCATATTTTCAAACAAATCAAGGATAATTACAATTCATAATTTCAAATTCACTTCTCGATTTTCGCAGATGAATAATTAGTCGAACAAACATAAGTCGCCCAATTCATGTCAAGGAACAGCTGTGCCATATTCCTTGCAAAAGAGCCTTCAAGGAAGGATGAACTAGGTCTGGGCAAGCGCGAGGGAAGGAAAAACAAAAGCCCTCCCTAGCCACCCATGTCGCACAAAGCAAGTTGCAAGATATGTCGTCGTGAGGGGAGATTACAAGGGCTGGAGTTTCTCTATTGCGATGTTGGTACACGTGAGAAGCCGGAGACTTCAATGGGAGATTAGAATGAAAACCTTTGATTGATATGGAGATTGATGGACCGAAAATATTTTAATAATGAGGAAGATGTGGCTTATGGAGTTCCGAAGGTTATAGTTTCGTATGGGTATGGTATCGATTATAATCAGCTGAATGCGGAAACTTGTTTATTCAATGGATTCGGAAATATATGGAGAATATTTTCGGATGTTCGCGTATAAATGACTGGAAATGGGTCTGAATTTGAGTAGATTGAAGACCCTCAAACTCAAAAAAATAATTTGACAAAAGATTACTAAAATCAAGTAATCACAGCTAAATAGTTTCATCGTTTTAGGGGCAGCTGAATGTTTAGTGCACATAACAACAGAAATGTATAATGCCCTAGACACCAACAAGGCAGGTCTTTGTGTGTTCATAGACCTGTCTGAAGCTTTCGACGCAGTCAGTCACCCACTCCTCCTGCAGTCACTTGAAAATATCGGTATAAGAGGAGTCGCGTTGAAAATATTCAGTAGGTACCTGGATGGTCGACACCAGTATGTAAAAATTGGCGATATCAAAAGTGATTTAATTTTTTTAATACGGTGTACCACAAAGCACTATAATAGGCCCAATTTTGTATCTAAATGACTTATTTCTATTACCAACTTCTGGAAAAATCTTTACATATGCCGACGACACCGCTGTCTTTTACGAGCACCACTCTTGGTCCGCCCTGAAAACAAAGGTGGAACAAGATCTTCTGAGCATTAAAAACTTGTTTACACATAAACTTTTAACAATAAATTTCAATAACACTTATTACCTACCTATCTACACAAATATAAGAAAATCCCCTCCGTCGGAAAACCTGAATATTGCTAATTCATTTGAAATTAAACCAGTTTCTCATATAAAATACCTAGGAATTTTTATAGACTCCAACTTGAAAAGGGATATCCATATAAACTACCTAATCAAAAAATGCAATCCCTGATATACCGCTTCAAAATACTAAGAGACATACACGATGAAAAATCTTCAAGAGGTTTATACTTTTCCCTCGTGCAATCACATATTACATATGGTATATTAGTACGGGGATCTACAAATAAGACAATACTGAATGAAGTATCAATAACCCAAAAACGTCTACTAAAAATAATATACCTACAATAAAAAACGAACTTACCCTTCAGATGATCTCTTCAAAAAACGGAAATATTCAACCCAGTACAACTCTTTTTTCATCTCAGCAACATAAAGATCCACAAAACACACATGAGCTACAAAAAATTAACCACAAATATAATACAAGAAACAGGGAAAAAAATACAAGATTCCTTTTATGAATAAAGCTATCGGCCAAAAAAGCCACAGATATATCATCCAAAAACTTCACAACCAACTAACAGACACACTAAAAAACAAGCAGAATACAAGCAGATTCAAGAGAGATCTGAAAAAATATATCCTATCCAAGCCCCGCACTGATATACATACTGTAGTCTATAACTTTTAGATTTTATGTCATATTATATGTTTTTATTGTTTTTTATTTTATTTTTATATTAATATAAACTTTTGTACATTATTGTTGTATATACACATGTGTTTACCTCACTATATCATATCATATTGATCTTTTTATCAACATTACAACTACCATAGTACTACTGTCACACAAAAGATATGCTTTCGTGACCTAACTACGTTTATTTTTTAATTATATATCACTCCTGCAGGGTAATGTATTTCTATAGCACTCTTGCAGTGTAATGTACCTCACCTTCGAAATAAACGTCTTATTATTATTATAACGAATTAATTTACCACCATCAACTTAGTGTTCGCCACTAATGTGTTAAGTGAGTTCTACTGATTGAACTTGTATCAATAACTGACTGTCATTTTGCTATGTACCACTTTTTTGCTAAGTACAACTACTTAGTGGATATTACTGACTTGTTTTGTCGTAGTCACTCATTTAAGTAGATTTCATAACTGAATGTATTTATGGTGCATAATAGAAGTATAGTACTTATGACAAAGGTATGCAGTGTGCACCACTCATGAAATTTGTATCTACTGCTATATTGATTTAATGCTTGGCACTAGTGCAGTATTAGGCACCAACAATACCTTCTGTAGGTACTACTAATGTAATTATTGAAAGGAAGCATTAATTTTGTTGTTTCATATGCCTGGTTCATCCAGTATTTTTGCTATCAAATTTATATGTTTGAAAATTGTTTTTGTGTGTATCACCCTTTCCCATAGCAAATGAAAATCAACCGAAATGTTTTCAACTCAAAATAATCTATAACTCATAGTAGGTCGGTTTCAAAATAGAAAATTATTGTTTAGATATTAAATTTGATCCTCGGTTGAAGGTATACAACATACCACAGTTATAATTGGAAATGTATAGATGGGGTCAAAATATCACCAGTACTTCATTTAACTTTTGTTCCTAAAAGCCTTCTTTACCAAGTTACGGGCCCTAAAAGTTACAAAATGAAAAATGTTTTTCTTTGATAATTTTCAAAGTGAATATTCAAAATTATCAAAATTTTGGTGATTAACTAAACAAATGAATTCCTTCGATGAGCTTTCAGGCAGGAGTCAGTTGTTTTGCTACAAAGTCAGGAACGGACTACCCCCGATGGTCCACACCCCAGAACTTTGAAATGTTAGATATTTTTTCAATAGTTTTCAAGAAAATAAGGTTACGTAGACAATTTTCTGAATAAAAGTACTCGTGTGGAAAGTCGATCGGAGCAACGATTCTTAATGCAGTTTTACTCGACGACATCAAACCCGATCATCCACCATTATTTGAAATTGAAAAATTTCACAGTAGAAATACTAATGCTAACGTTAATTCAACAACATTTATAACAGGGATGATACAAAATATGCTAAAATAAAGTCGTAAACAAAAAGTATAGTACCTAGTTGAAAGTTTCATTCACAATGAACTGTTCCATTCATCCAAGTCCACTATTCATAGAATAATTAGGGAACAACTGCTCCACCCATATCACATCCAGAAGGTACATTCCATGACACCTGAAGATTTTCCAGCACGACTGGAATATGCCAATTGGTTCCCGGATGAGCAAAGAGAGGATATGACTTTTATTACTCGAGATTTATTCACTGATGAAGCAGGTTTCAGTAGAGATGGAGTAATCAACTCTCATAATCTCCACATATGGCCCGAAGAAAATTCCCATGAGATATTGCAAACCAAACACCAATGGAAATTCAACGTGAATGTTTGGGCTGGTATCATAGGAAACCATCTTATAGGACCATTCGTTCTACATGATTGATTGAATGGAGAACGTTATTTGGAATTCATTCAGAACGACTTGAATGGACTTTTGGAACATGTTCCATTGCAAACCCGAAGAGATATGTGGTTAATGCATGATGGCGCTCCTCCTCATTTTAGTTTGATTGTGCGGGACCATCTGAACCAGATTTTCCCCAATAGATGGATTGGTAGAGGTGGGCCATATTCATAGCCACCGCGGTCTCCGGATTTGAATCCATTGGATTTCTTTCTGTGGGGGCATCTAAAAAGCCTCGTTTACACTACACCTATTCGCACCAGAGATGCCTTGTTGAATAGAATTACATTACATTGTGAAGCCATACGAAACGACCCTGGCATGCTATTTCAAGTGCAGAGAGAGAGTGTTTGCGCCGACTAAGAAAATGTATTGAGAGAGACGGGGGTCATATCGAGCAGTTTTTGAAGCGGATTTTGCATTGCTGTTTGCTCTTGAGGCTTGCGATTGATTATTTACACCATGACTTTTGTAAGGTGAACGTGTTTGCATGATAAAAATTCGTTATGAACATTGTACCTATCATTTCTATTTTCATTACAAATTAATCTTTTCGAATAATGGTAGACATCTCAGGTTGGATGTCGTCGAACAAAAATGCATTGACTAAAAAAAATAGAAATTCAATAATACATTGTCACGGGAACTATGAACACCTACCAAATTTCACGTTAATGGGACAACTAGATGTGGGTCAAACTTAGAAAATAGAAATGGAAATAGAAATAGATTTATTTGAAATATATATCGAAATATACATAAAGGAGATACAAATATATAAATTATGACAAGATGTATGAGACATAAACATTAGTATATTTGAAATGTATGTAGTATTAAGTAGTAGTAACTGATAAAAATGCTGAAAAATTATGACCAACTCAGGTGGAAACATAGTGCGCTTGGAGATATTGAGCTAAGGAGTGTTTGAAGAGGTGGAGAGAGTTAATTTGATTAATTTCATTAGGAAGCTTATTATAGTCCAAAAGCCCTCTGTGAAATGGAGAGTTCATTGTTCTTACAAGGTTAGTTCGTGTGACAACCAGGTCATTTCTACCTCTTGTAGCATAATTGTGAATTTGGTAATTATAAGTAATTAATTCATTGAAGTAAGATAGTGTTCTTCCAGTGAGTATCTTGAATATGAAGATAATTGAAAAATCATACCTACTTGCTCTTTCTGACGGGCTGCAGAGGCGCGAAACTTCACGCACCACCACACCGCGCGAAATTACACGCACCACTACACATGGCAGAATTACACGCATCATTGCACCGGCAGTCATATGAATTGGTAAGTAGCACCTAAACTTGTCAGTATTCACCTGAAGACTATTGCAGATACAAGCATTCGAAACGTCGTGAAATCCTTTTAAATCCATTGAGACGATGGACGTCCGAAACGAGAGTAATCAAGTTACCACATGGTCTACAACCTTCAAACATACATATTTATTGTCATCAATTGACAGTTTCAATTTGGACAAGGTAAGTTGGAGAGCAGTTTCACAGGAGTGTTTAGATCTGAAACCTGATTGATAATCCATCAGTAAGTTGTTGTCTGCAATGTATGTGTAAATTTGGTTATAAACGGCTAATTCCAAAGGTGGTAAAGTGTTAATTGGACGAAAGTTGACGGCTTCGTTTGAATTGTTTCATTGAGGCACAGGGACTACTGTACTAATTTTGAGTTGATCGGGGAATTGCCCATTTATCAAGAATTACGTGACCTAGAACAGAAAATATGTTCTTGAGAACCTTGTTGTTCATTATATTAGTGTTGCACTTGTTATCTAAATGGTAAATAATTGATTTCAATTCCTTCAGGGACAAACTTTTGAAATCAGACAAATTGTGAGATTTGATTACACACATCGGGACAGGTGAAAGTGAATAAAAGCTTGTAAATTGACCCAACCGAGAATTTCCCGTAAAAAACTAAAGTTATCCTTCGGCTTTTCAAAGTTCTAGCTTTTTTTATTTCCTATTTACGAAGCTGTGTTATTGAGTGGATGAAGCTTCTAAAACTGAAAATAATGATATGCTAAGCGTTATTAGGGACAATCGAAAGCAAAATTATCAACACATTCTTCTTGGGTGTCAAGAAATATCAAGCATGGAAGTTAATGAATACAAATTAAGTCGCTTGAATTAATATTGAAAGAACACACCTGCAACTAACGAAGAAAAGTTTTATGATCGACTGAATTAAAAAATCCGTAAATCGACGCTAGTTATGACTAACGAGACGAAAATTCACCTGCTCATAGATGTGTATATGATCCGACTTGGCGATAAATTATAAAAATTTATCGAGTTACGGTTATACGATATAGAAACAAAAGGTAGAGGCGTAGAATGTAAATAATGTGTGGTTTGTTCCTCTACACGACTCTTGTCAATGTTAATTTATTCGAAATTCGATGTTTATGACACTGTCACCTCAACCTGTAGCCTGTGGTTCGGCATGAATGCGGATATCTTGAAAGGGGGCAAAGGGATATCTAGTTTCTGTCATATAATACGTTAATTTGGGTGTCATTAACCTTTTTATATATAAGGGCCACTTTCATATTTCTTTGGAATTGTTACATTCCATGAAACATGTCGCAAAGTATGTCATTACTGTAGAGTTTTTATTTTACTATACTAACGCAGTACCTAATAAGATGTCATGACCAGTGACTTTATTTAATTTTGTTGTCTTTAACTGAGTAAGTGGCATTATAATTATATAGGGTGTTTCTTAAAAACATGCTTATATTTTCTATTTTGTCTGTTACATTTATTGAATAATCAATACTCAATCCAAGAACACCCACGCCCACGCAATGCCTTATTGGGTCTCCATTCATTGAGTTAGGTTAATTTATATATAGGTTATAGGTTCATTTATATATATATTCATTGGAAATAACATATTTAAATGAGACTCTACGTCCTTGCATATCAATTACTATTTTAAATTTACGTAACTAGATAACTATATTTATAGCTTGTTATTATTACGATTAATTGTTATTATTACTGAATTTTTAAAACTATATCTGTCACATACAAGCGATGCTTTCGTTACCAAATACGTTAATTTGACTATTGATTTATTTCATTGTATCATTCCTCTTATATTCTTTGAAAAATAAACGTTATACAGTGCTCGTCTAAAGTCCGTTCCCTCCCTACTAATTTTTGAACCACCTGGTATATCGCAACGAAATTTGGAGGGCTTAAGAAGGAGATAAAAACCTACTTTTTCATGGAAAAATCACAGCTAAAAGTTTGGAGATGGCGGCTGAGCGCCATCTTCAATAATTTTTTAAAATAGAACACCCCGTATATTATTTTATTTTTTAAATCTGCTCATAATTCTCAACAGTTTTTCTAATACACTTTACTCCTAAATTCAATTGTTTTCGAAATATTAACGTTTGAAAAGTGACATTCCGGTTTAAAATGAAGTATGGATTTTGGTCACCTCCGGTAAAACATTTTGCTAAGTAAACGTTGTTATTAATTTGTAGTTAAATCTCTTGATGAATTCGACTGATAAGAGGCGTAAAGGGAGTTTATTAAGGATGAAGAATACCGCTTACCGGAAAATCTCGAAGCCTACGAATGTGTTCTGTAAATTCACAATCAAAACAAATTAGTTAGCTATAGAATTATAATTTATTTTTGAGTAACACTTTTATTTAACCCCAACAATTATTTCATCAAGTGTTCAATGTGGCCCTCTCCTAAATCTTGACAATAAAGTGCCCTATTATAAATAGCTTCTCTCACGTTTATGAAAGTCTGTTCATCTATTTCTTCACATGTTTCTATTATTATGCGTTCCAACTCTTCTATTGTTTGGCATTCGGTGGCGTTGATTTTTTACTTCAGATACCCCCGAAGAAAAAATCCAGAGGTATAAGATCCGGAGATCTTGGTGGCCATTCAGTACTTTCCCTGCGACCTATCCATCGCCCAGGAAAGTTTGTATCGAGGAACTCTCTAGCCATGCGATCGAAATGGGGAGGTGCTCCATCCTGCTGGAATATGATTTCACGATTTTCAAACTCTTCCTGATTGTTTAATACAATTTGTCGTATTCGATGTTAAATTTCAATTTCTAAAAGTTTTCTGTGAAGAACTCCTGTAAGATTGACCCTGATGAAAATCGGTCCAACAACGCGATTGCCCAAAATCCCCGCCCAAACATCCACCTTTTTAGGAAACTGGGTATGTCCCTCTCTAAATATATACGGATTAGTATCGCTCCAGTATCGTACATTCTGTTTGTTGACTTTTCCATTAAGAAAAAACGTGCATTCGTCTGCGAAACATACACGTTTTAGGAAGCCCCGTCTTCCTTCAATTGTTCTTGTTAACCACTCACAAAATTCTGAGTCTGGATCATCCTCCATGAGAGCATGCAGGGTTTTCATTTCATAGGGATGAAACTTATCTTTTTTTAGGACTCTTTGGACACTTTTTGAACTTACTCCACAGGATTCAGCAACTGCAGACGTCGACTGAGTCGGATTGATTACCATTTCACCAACAATTTCTAACTTTTTTTCTTCCGAAAGAGGCGGTCTTCCTGATCTAGGAGCATCTTTCAGCGTACCAGTTGCTTGGAGCTTATTTAAAAGTTTGCGCAAATATGACTCCGAAATAGGATTCTCGGGAAATCTATCATACGGACTGCTTGATGATAATTTCTTCCAGCTTCTCCAAATATCAAAACTGCTTCAAATTTATCGTCTAAACTACGAGCCATGATCACACTTTTCATAAAAGGATTTAAGCGCTCAACGGACTATTTGACAGTTAGCAGTTCAGTTTGACAGTAAACAAGATTTTACCGCGACAACGATTTTTTCCAATGCAAACTTGATTGAAAGCAAATGTCACTTTTCAAACGTTAATATTTCGAAAACAATTGAATTTAGGAGTAAAATGTATTAGAGAAAACTCTTAGAATTATGAGCAGATTTCAAAAATTGAATAATATATAAGTTGTTCTATTTAAAAAAATTATTGAAGATGGCGCTCAGCTGCCATTTTGAAACTTATAGCTGTGATTTTTTCGAAAAAAGTAGGTTTTCATCTCCTTTTCAAGCCCTCCAAATGTCGTTGCGATATACCAGGAGGTTCCAAAATTAGTAGGGGGAACGGACTTTAGACGAGCACTGTATATTATAATATACACAACGGAAAGATATATTTGAAATGGGAGCTCACCTCATATTGGTTGCACCTAGTTATGAAAAAATGGTTTTATTATTATATTCCCCGTTCCTATCATCGTAGCAAGATGAAATACATACCAGTTTTTGAGTCTAATCATAAGCTTCTGAACACAAAATGTTCCATCGAAATCGATGCAGTAGTTTTGCTTAGCGCCGATAAAGCAACCAAGTAGCGCTTTTTCTTCCGACTTAATTTACAAATATTGAAATTTCTAACTGAAAACTTATTTTTATCAAAATGAATTATAACTTATGTTACTCAGGAGTAGTTCAGCTTTTTAGTTTTATTAAATCAGTTCAGTAGTTCCAGAGATTACCCCCTACATACAAACAAACACATTTTACCTCTTTATAGTATTACTATATACAGGGTGAGTCATAATTAGACCATCAAACTCCGTCTACAGATTCCTCACTTCATTTCGAGGTGGAAAGTTGCTATCAAGGTATGTCCTAAAATGCATCTCCTCTGAGATAGAGGGTGTCGAAATTACGAAAAAAATTGAGATTTGATTTGTTTTCTCCAAAATTCCTGAAGGAAAAAATTTGAAATTCGGTACACTAATCAAGGTTTATCAACGTGCTTATTTGAAGTTATAATATTTTTTTCGTAAACCAGTGGCGTAGTTACGGTGGTATGTGGTCATATGTTCCTTCATATTTTCTTGGGACAAGTGAATTGACAAATGAGCATTTGACATCAGTTCGGTTCATCGATACTCAACCTAAAAGTCATGATATTCCTTGTGTCTAAAAGTGGAGGTTTCTGAGATAATTGAAAAAAACTGAAGATATATCCTTAGTAGAGTCATAATTTCCTATGTGCAATAATCGCATCATGCTGATTTCTTACAACATATCGGGATATGTGTCAACCTCCTGAACAATTTTTCAATGTTGGGAGAATCGGAAACATAGTACGGGTGAGTCAGAATGAGACCGATAACTCCATTTTTTCATTCATCATATTGTTTGATCGAATCGATGTCGTGGATTCACTGATATGTTACCTTACTTTCTTGGATATGATTGTTTTGACAACTGATAAATAAACCCAACCTCAAATTCAAAATACTCCACTTGATAAGAGTTAAGGTCTGAAATATTTTTTGGGCGAAGAACTGAAGATAAGTACTCTTAATTAGTTGAAGTTTATGTTGGAGTATCATTATCAAAGCCATTTCTGATTGAATTATCCAGCAAAATATAATCCAATCAACATATTTTTGATGAAGAAAAACAATTATTGTGTTTTAATATCCACTCAAATGATTTCTTTCGATTCGTGATAACAAGTTGCAAGGTCGAGTCTTTCATGCTAGTTTGTGGTAGGGTGTTCAGTACACCATTCATCAACGCATAAAACATACACGAAATTCTGAAATCAAAAGAAACGTAGCCTTTTTTTATTGTTCCCGGTAGAAACACACTGATATATCGATACTTACATTAGACACAATTGTTTGTATTATTGTCAAGTCATCTGTCATCATTTCATTCAGTGAACATCGTTTCAAAATGGATTATTCATTTGAAGAATATACAGATATGCATTTCGTTTATGGTGAAACAGGGGGAAATGCCAGAGTCGCTGCTGAATTAGATATCCAAACAGACATCATCCACATTTCACCACTTTTATACCTGTGCATCGACGATTCAAGGAAAAGGGGTCCTGTAAATTCAGTAAACTCCATTGTGGTGCGAATAGAACAAGAAGAGATAATGTTACGGAAGAACAAATTCTTGAACGATTAGCAGCAAATGCTCCTACCACCACTCGGGCTATTTCGTATAGGTTACAAGTGTCACAATCAACAGTAAGTCGGGTAGCACGTGAACAACTATTGTATTCATTTCACGTACAGAAGGTGATGGTCCTAGATGCTGGTGATTATGGCTCTCGTAGATTTTTTGTTGAATGGTTTTTGAGGATGTATGAAGGAGCAAACGACATCCTAGATATGTTCTATTCGCAGATAAGGCATGTTTCACAAGAGATGGATATTTCAATAGTAGGAACAGCTATTTATGAGATGAACAAAATCCGCATGGAATGTTTCGAAAAGGCTACCAACAAACTTTTTCAGTGAATATTTAGGTAGGAATTATCGAAAATCGTATCGTTGGACCATATTTTCTTCCTTTTCGTTTGAATGGGCAAAACTACCTGTGTTACCTGGGCTACTTGAAGACGTACCTCTATTGATTCGTAAAAGAATGTGGTATCAATATGACGGAGCACCGTCCCATTTCCAACGAATCGTTCGTCAATTTCTTGGTCAAACAATCCATGATCGGTGGATAGGTAGACGTGGTCCCATACATTGGCCTGCACGTCCTCCGGATTTAACTTCACTAGACTTTTTTGTGGGGATACCTCAAACCCCTAGTGTATGAAACACCTGTAGAATCTATGGAAGATTCAGCGGCAAGAATTTTAGCACCATGTACGTTAATTAAGACAGGATACACCAGGTATATTCCAAAGCGTGCGACAGTCGATGATACGGAGATGCCAGTTGTGTATTGATCAAAATGGTGGTCCATTTGAACATTTGCTTCACTGTCTTGTTGTTTCTATGTAGTGTAACCACTAAACCGTTTCTATCATTTGAGTAGATATTAATACACAATAATTGTTTTTCTTCATCAAAAACATGTCGATGATATAATATTTTCCTAGATAATTCAATCAGAAATGGCTTTGATAATGATACTCCAACATAAAGTTCAACAAATTAAGAGTACTTATCTTCAGTTTTTCGCAAAAATATTTCAGACCTTAACTCTTATCTAAGTGGAGTATCATGAATTTGAGGTTGGGTTTGTTTGTCAGTTGATCTGTCAAAACAATCATATGCAAGAAAGTATGGTAACATATCAGTGAATCCGCGACATCGATTCGATCAAATAATATGATGAATGAAAAAATGGAGTTATCGGTCTCATTCTGACTCATCCGTACTATATTTCCGATTCTCCCAACATTGAAAAATGTTCAGGAGGTTGTCACATATTCCGATATGTTGTAAGGAATTAGCATTATGCGATTATCGTACATAGAAAATTATGTCTCTACTAAGGACATATCTTCAGTTTTTCTCAATTATCTCAGAAACCTCCACGGCACATAGAATGTTATGACTTTCAGGTTGAGTATCGATGAGCCTCACTGATGTCAAACGCTCATTTGTCCATTCACTTGTACCAAGAAAATATGAAGGAACATATTACCACATACCATCGTAACTACGCCACTGGTTCACGAAAATAAAAAATTATAACTTCAAATTAGCACGTTGATAAACATTGATTAGTGTACCAAGTTTCAAATTTTTTCCTTCAGGAATTTTGGAGAAAACAAATCAAATCTGATTTTTTTTTCGTACTTTCGACACCATGTATCTCAGAGGGGATGCATTTTAGTACATACCTTGATAGCAACTTTTCACCTCGAAATGAGGTGAGGAATCTGTAGTCGGAGTTTGTCGGTCTTATTCTGACTCACCCTGTATATATATATATATATATATATATATATATATATATTCTGAATGTAGATATTTTTATGAGTGAATAATGTATTTCTGTGGAAATGAAACGTTTTTCTTCCGTTGCCATATTTTTTGTACGGAGCACTGGCAATTAAATCAGTTCATGAAAATGAATGAGAATATTGGAGAGTAAACGAGAGGCCGAGATCACTGATAGTGTCATATTGAATTCCAGTCTACTCTTGCTTTTGAAAAATCAATCAAAACACTGATTATTCCTCCAGAAACTTCCTCTCCGTCGATATTTCCTTCAAATTCAAACTGAACAAGTGGCACCCACCTAAAGAAAAAACAAGTACAACTCTGATTTGCATATAAAAATATACACAGACGGGAGAGAATATCATGCAGGCGTTATAGTCGATCATTAAAACATGAACTTCTATTCGCTATATTGAATAAATTAGTTTTGCATTCATCGAAAATTGCATGCCATAATTTATACGAGCGCATACATTTCGCAATGAACTTCGTAGAAAATTCAAAAAGTTTCGACAGTGAAATATCGATATCTGGAATTCGACACCGAAGCAATAAGGTCTCGTAGAAATTCAAATGTGCACGGAGCGCGTGTGAACTTGAATTTGTGTTGCATTATATTATTTATTCGCTTAAAAGTATTACGAGGGGCTCACGGTAATATTTGGGTGAATGATCGTTATCCTGAAGTAAATCCACTTACCTATGGATGGATAGGCAGATAGTGTTCCTTCAATGTACTATTTTTACAAGCTTTTATTCAACTTGCTTCGTTTGTATGTCCTTCTGTCCGGTTCAAAATTGTAATCCATATTTGGAGCACTTCCCGACATCCGATTGAGCTGAAATTTGTCAGGTGTTGGTAATTTCGGTAACAATGCATTATGCGATTTTTGTTAGAGAAAAAAACATAATGGCGGCTCCAAGATGGCGGACGCGTTTTGGGATTATGGTACGATTCGATTCAAAATTGGTATGTGGGGGTTTTCGGAGTCGGAGATTATTAATTGTTTGTCAAAATTTATGAAATTTAAATGGCGGCTCATGGAATTTTTATTCAAATCAAATCAAAATATGCTTTATTGTCGATAAAATCTAGTTTTGTTGACAAAGTAAAAGGTAAACAGTACAAAATAATGATGGTTATATACGCAGAAGCATCTAAAATAAATAAAATAAAATAAATGTACACCTATAAAAATTGTTCTTTGAACATTTAGTATACAGAGAGTGGCCACTTTTTTAATGGGATTGTATTGGTAACTTTTAAACCATAAGAGTTAGAAGGTCGGTCAAATGGAGGTGAAGTTGCATTCATAGAAGCATTGTCAAGCAGTTCAAACAAATCGAGATTATCAGGGCCGGTTATTGAGATATCATAAGAAAAGTAAATTCTGTCATTTTGATTTTTCTTTTTTTCCCACTTTATTTCGAATATTATCAAAAAATGTCACAACGGTTTTTTATTCGACAGTAAATTATCCTCATTTTGACATGATCAGAAATTGTATCCAACGTTTCGTACGCTCTGGGCCACCCTCAACCTCATTTTTTTTCAATACAGACCTGCATATTTTATGACACTTTTCGAAATAACTTTTAACGCTAAATTTTTTTTTTTTTTTTTTTTTTTTATGTTCTGGTTCCCACGAAAAGGGATATCCTGTAATGTTCAGAGAACATCGTGGGAACCTAGGGAAAGAAGGTAGGAGTTGGTGTTCGTCTTAAATTTCTGAAGGTTGTATGCCTCGGGGAACACCTCCCTAGGCAATGAGTTCCAAAGCCTCGCTGTTCGTTGGATGAACGAGTCTTTGGAAAGTGATGTTCTGCAGGTCTCCAAAGTGACCACGAAGGGGTGTGATGACTGAACTTGACGGGTTAATCTCGAAGAGACTGCCAAAGCAGGAACGATTGTTGATATTTCAGAAGAGCATCGCCCATGAAAATATCTATAAAATAGAGACAAATCGCCAACTTTTCTACGGTGTTCCAGACAAGTGAGCGATATATTATACAATGTCATTCAAAGTTGATTTTCAGGTGATTTTGACCCTTATCCAAATTTCTTTGGGTCGGATCTGTATTACATTTAGGTACCTTTAGTTTAATTAACAACATGCAATACATTTCGATAAGAAAATCAACTTACTCATCTTCAACTTTCAACTGAATGGAACGTAACAGAATCAAAGCAAGAAACAAGTAATAATTATTTACAAATTTCAAGAGGTGAAAAACCTAATTCATAATAATCAAACGAAACTATCATTTAATGAAAGAAAAATCAAATGATTATTCGAAAGTAAATGATGAACATTAATGAAGTAAGTGTTCGAAATGTCCACCATTTTGTAAAATGCACTTTGCGGTTCTGGAACCCATACTTCTTATACATTTGCTTATTTCGTCTCCTTGAATACCTTCCAATACATTCCCAATCTTCTCGCGAGGAATCATTATTGTTGGATTTGTCATTTGTTCCATTGAAACAAATTACAGAATCGAACTTTATTTTGAGATCATTACGATATAATTTTTGCAAGGCTTGGTATTCAAATTTAAAATCATTGTATTCGCGACTATTTTATTAACAGCAGTTTTTGATAAATTGCATTCACTGGCCACAGTTCTCGATTTTTTTTCTGGGTTCAATTGAATTTGGGTCAGAACATTGATATCGTTGATAGACTTGTTTTTTCTTACATACACACAACTCTAGGTTTATTGAATGTATTATTTTCAAGTAGTAGGCCGTGGATAAAAAATAACATAACAAGAAATGTCATATTATTTGTCACTTCGTTTATTATTGTGTTACAAGAACTTGTCATTAAATACTTTTCTGAGTAATTTCAATTTAACTTATTCGATATGGTAAGATACACAAATGAAGAGAAGAGAGATATGTACGAAGTGTACATAAAACTAGATAAAAATTCGTTCAAAGCACAACAAAGGTATGGTGAATTATATCCTGAAAGAACAACACCAAATATTAAAATGTTTCGACCTTTATCTACAACGTTACTTGCACATAATTCATTCATCAAACCTAGAGGTCCTTATGTACGACGAAACGAGCCTATCAATGACATCAATGTTCTGGCCCAAATTCGAATGAATCCAGGAATAGGATCGAGAACTATGGCCAGTGAATGCAATTTATCAAAAAGTGCTGTTAATAAAATACTCAAGAGACACGGATACCATGACTATAAATACCAAGCCGTGCAAAAACTATATCGCAATGATCCTGAGAGAAGGTTGCAATTCTGTAATTGGTTTCAACGGAAGGTGCGGAATAACAACAATTTTGCGCACAATATCATTTGGTGAGACGAAACGACATTCACAAATTCTGGCATGTTCAATCGAAGGAACAAATATTTTTATGCCACAGAAAATCCTCACTTAATTCATGAAGTTAGACATCAATATCGTTTTTCTTTGAACATATGGTGCGGTTTGTTGAATAATAAATTACTGGGACCCTATTTTATTGACGGCAACCTAACCGGAGCAAAATATGTAGAAATTATAGAAGAAATGTTGGATGATCTTCCTATACGGTATCGGCGTAATAGTCCATGGTTCCAACAAGACGGATGTGGTCCACACAACTCAAGAATAGTCAAAGACTATCTAAATCGAACTTTTCCCGATTCATGGATTGGAACAAGAGGTCCAGTAGCATGGCCTGCCAGATCTCCGGATTTGAATCCGCTGGATTTTTATTTGTGGGGATATCTCAAAAATAAAATCTATGATACTACGAACCCGACAATAGAGATTCTTCGCGAGAAGATTGAGAATGTATTCAAGGAGACGAAATAAGCAAATGTATAAGAAGTATGGGTTCCAGAACCGCAAAGTGCATTTTACAAAATGGTGGACATTTCGTACACTTACTTCATTAATGTTCATCATATACTTTCGAATAATCATTTGATTTTCTTTTATTAAATGATAGTTTCGTTCAATTATTATGAATTAGGTTTTTCACCTCTTGAAATTTGTAAATAATTATTACTTGTTTCTTGCTTTGATTCTGTTACGTTCCATTCAGTTGAAAGTTGAAGATGAGTAAGTTGATTTTCTTATCGAAATGTATTGCATGTTGTTAATTAAACTAAAGGTACCTAAATGTAATACAGATCCGACCCAAAGAAATTTGGATAAGGGTCAAAATCACCTGAAAATCAACTTTGAATGACATTGTATGATATATCGTTGAATTCAGCGTTAAAAGTTATTTCGAAAAGTGTCATGAAATATGCAGGTCCGTATTGAAAAAAATGAGGTTGAGGGTGGCCCAGAGCGTACGAAACGTTGGATACGAAATCTGATTATGTTAAATTGAGGATAATTTACTGTCGAATAAAAAACTCCTGTGACATTTTTTGATAATATTCGAAATAAAGTGGGAAAAAAAGAAAAATCAAAATGACATAATTTACTTTTCTTATGATATCTCCATAACCAGCCCTGATAATCTCGATTTGTTTGAACTGCTTGATAATGCTCCTATGAATGCAACTTTTTCTCCATTCGACCAACCTTCTAACTCTTATGGTTTAAAAGTTACCAATACAATCCCATTAAAAAAGTGGCCACTCTGTATATACATATACATATATACAAACACATACATATTATTTATACATGAATAAAATATCGATATACATGAATAAAATATCGATATAAAAAATAAAAAATGTTATTTGAGCATTTTGTCAATTTTTCGACTTATAAGCATCGCTCTAATCGAGTATACAATACAATAAAAGCAATAAAATCGCAAATTAAAAGACAGTTCACATTTTTTTAGTGAAGGTTGTCATTGTAAAATTCTTGCAAACTATAATAGGGTCTGCTCACGAGTAGTTTTTTAATATATTTTCTAAAGCTTTCAGTACTATCGTGGCTCTCTCTAGAATGAGACGGTAAGTGGTTATACATTTTGACGCCGTTATTGAAAATTGAGTCCTTTACCAGGGATGAGGAAGGCAAGGGTAATTTTAAATTATTTTTTGATTTTTGGCGAGTATTATGATACGATGAAATATTTTCAAATTTTGAAATATGTTTATGTATAAGACAGACAGTTTCCATAACGAAGAGAGCCACAACTGTCAATATCTTTTTTTCTACAAATAACTGCTTACATGAATTGCGTGGTCCTAGTTTGAACACATATCTGATGGCTCTCTTTTGCAGTTTAAGTACTGACTCCAGCAGACTGGAGTTACATACCCCCCAGAAAGGTATAGCATATCTCAATTGAGATTCAATTAATGCATAATATGCGGTCATAGCCGTGACAGTACCAAGCTCCCTTGAAATAATTCTCATTGCATAGCACCCTGAGGAGATTTTATTCTTCAGTTGTTTGACGTGTGCTTCAAACTTCAAATTGCTGTCAATAAAAAGACCCAAAAATTTTGTGCAATCTTTATTTTCAATCTATCTCATTATCGAGAGGTATATCTTCAAGAGTACATTTGAAAGTTATATATTTGTTTTTCTTATGTTAAATGAAAGGATTCCAATTTTATTATTCAAATCGTCAACAGTTTTACTATGCCATAGAATGGTGGTGTCATCTGCAAATAAAGTGATTTTTCCAGAAGTGTGTAAACTCAGTAAATCATTTATGTATACAAGGAAAAGAGTAGGTCCTAAAACCGATCCTTGTGGCACTCCATACTCAATATTAATATATTTTGAAGTAGTATCGCTTTTTACCACTTGACTGCGCCCAGTTAGATAGGACTCGAACCATTCCAAAGTAACTCCCTCGCAGCCGTAGCGATGCAGTTTCCGCAAAAGTATCTTGTGGTCTACACAGTCAAAAGCTTTTTTGAGGTCACAGAATACTGCTGCTGCTACATCTCCAGCATTTATATCTGAATATACCTCATACAGGAAGGAGAAAATTGCATCTTGGGTGTTCTTTTTAGCATGGAAACCGAATTGATTTTTTTTTTGGTGATTTTATGAGCAGTAAGGAATTCATTGAGCCTTTTTTTCACGAGTTTTTCAATTATTTTAGCCAAAGTCGGGATGAGGGATATTGGGCGATAATTTGAGGGATCGTCCAAACTACCGCCTTTGTGCAAGGGAATTATCACAGACTTTTTCAAGAATGAAGGAAATTTACCGTTGCGAAAGGAAATATTAATTAATGCGACAAGAGTTTCAAGTGCTACTCTTGGAAGATTCTGAAATATGTTCATGGAGATGTCATCGTATCCAGTTGATTTTTTATTCTTGATATCCCTGAACACTTCGAAGATTTCATCAATACTAGTATCGTATAATATAAAAGTATCCCTTGTATGACAATTATGGACATTGATAAGAGGGTCGTAAGGGACAATTATGTTGTCACTAAGCTTACGAGCAATTGAACTGTAGAACTCATTGATCTCATCCGCACTGATTGCAATTTTTACACTGTTCCTTTTTTTAGGATTTTCTCGCAGGTCATTAACTATGGACCACGTCTCTTTCTTTTTATTATTCGCGGAATCAATTCTATTTTGGAAATATTTAGATTTCGCAAGCTTAAGAACATTTCGGTAAATTTTACGGTAGTTATGAACATATGCATGGAAATCTGGATTTAAGGTGAATTTTCTTATATATCTAAGGGACCGTAGATTCCTTGAGGATGTTTTGATTCCAGATGTTATCCAGGGTTTTTTACGCTTTTTTTTAATTTTCTGGATAGGAAATGAAACACTGAAAAATTCTGAAAGTTTGCTACAGAAAGCAACGAAAGGTTCGTTCAAAAGTAAAACCCGTTCCCAGTCAAATTCAAGACAGTTCTCATAGAACCTATTATAGTTTGCACTGCTATACAGTCTTCCATATTTATATCTATTATTTTCATTTACATCTAGAAGAATGGAACATTCTATAGCTTCATGATCAGATTGTCCAGAGGAAATAACTGAACATGAAACTTTTTCAAGGTCGTAGTTAGTACATACATGGTCAATACAAGTAGAGGAATATTTACAAACTCGAGTGTTTGATCTGACGTGCATGTTAAGGTTGAATGATTGTAATATGCTCTTAAGAGCTTGTGTAGCTGCACAATTATCATTCACATAATTTATATTGAAATCACCACCTAAGAAAACATTTGATTTTGATGGAAGGTCACTCAGTATTAATTCTAAATTTTCTACAAATAAATTCACATCAGAGGAAGGAGACCGATATAGACACAGGACATATAGGTTCAGTTTTTTGAAGAAACATACAGAACATTCAAATACTTTTTCAATTCAATATTATAGACAAAAACAAAATGGTGCTTTGAGATGGCGGTTTATGGTCCGATTCGACTCAAAATTGGTATGTGGGGGTTTTCGAGGTCGAAGATTATTAATATTTCTTCAAAATTCATTAAATCAAAATAGCGGCTCCAAGATGGCCGATGATCTCTGAGTTTTTAGTCCGATTTTATTCAAAGTTAGTATGAGGGGGTTATGGCCCGATTCGATACAACATTGGTATGTCGGGGATTTTGGGGTCGGAGATTATGAAGAACCCCCCAACTAACAATTTGGTGCTTTATAAAAACTGAAAGAACGTTTACATACCATTTTTTATAAAGCGTTATTCGCCCCAAAAATATTTTTACGGCGTTCTCACAGCAACTATAAACGCTAAATGGGCACAGTCTTATGACATGAATGAAATTGATTTGTTCAAGTTTTATTACGCCTGTGACAGCTATTACAGAATTATTTCTAATGTGAGAGAGTAATAAATCATGATTGAACTTTTTTTTTTATGTTCTGGTTCCCACGAAAAAGGATATCCTGTAATGTTCAGAGAACATCGTGGGAACCAAGGGAAAGAAGGTAGGAGTTGGTGTTCTTCTTAAATTTCTGGAGGTTGTATGCCTCGGGGAACACCTCCCTAGGCAATGAGTTCCAAAGCCTCGCTGTTCGTTGGATGAACGAGTCTTTGGAAAGTGATGTTCTGCAGGTCTCCAAAGTGACCACGAAGGGGTGTGATGTCTGAACTTGACAGGTTAATCTCGAAGAGACTGCCAAAGCAGGAACGATTGTTGATATTTCAGAAGAGCATCGCCCATAAAAATATCTATAAAATAGAGACAAATCGCCAACTTTTCTACGGTGTTCCAGACAAGTGAGCGAGTTTGTAAGCGAGGCATCACCGACGAGACGAATTGCCCTTTTTTGGACAGAATCCAATAGCCTCAGGATATGTTTAGGTGCCGCGCTCCAAGTATGGGAACAGTATTCCAGGACAGGTCGGATCTGTGCCTTATAGATCATAAGCAGCTGAGTGGGGGTGAAATAGCTCTTGGCACGAAACAAAAAACCAAGTTTTTGGGATGCACTTTTGGCAATGGACCTCACGTGATTTTCCCAGGAAAGGTTATTGCTGATAGTAATACCAAGCATCGATATGGATGACTTCAGTGGTATGGTTACTCCTGACCAAGTTATGTTAGGCACAGTGAGATCGGCTTTTCTAGAGAAAAGACATGCTTGTGTTTTGTTTGCATTGAATTCTACCAAGTTATTAGATCCCCACTCGAGAATTGTTGCTAAGTCCATATTTATATTATAAACATTTCTTCCTCGTTCATTTCTGGTTTCACGGGCTGATATAGGGACCCTGGAAGAGAAAGCGGTATGGAGGGTACTATCATCGGCAAAGCTGTGTACTGGACATGAAGTTGCTTTCAACAGGTCGTTGATGTGAAGTAGAAATAGTGTTGGTGTGAGAATAGATCCTTGCGGAACACCAGCATTTATGAGTAGAGTGTCAGATGAAACTCCATTGACCACTACATGGAGAGACCTGTTTGAGAGAAAACTAGCAAGCAGAGAACACAGCTGAGGGGGCAAGCCATAAGACGGAAGCTTGGCGAGGAGTCCCTGGTGCCAAACTCGATCGAACGCCTTGGGGAGATATCTAATGCCACAGCTAAAGTTTCTCCATACTTTTCAATGGATAGCTGCCATATATGTGAGACGCAAGCGAGCAGGTCACCAGTTGATCTCTGATGGCGGAAGCCATATTGCCTATCGTTGACAATTCCTGAGTCTTCCAGATATTTCATGAGCTCGATGTTGATGGCTTTTTCCATGACCTTTGAAATAATAGATAGCAGTGCGATAGGTCTGTAGTTGCTAGGTAGGGCCTTTTTGCCTTTTTTAGGGACTGGCTGTACTCTTGAAATTTTACAATTGGACGGAAATACCCCCAAATTGTAAGAGTGGTTGAACAACTTGCAAAGAACAGGTGTTAGTTCGTGGGCACATTTCTTGAGAACAATCGGCGGGATTCCGTTAGATCCACAGGCATTGTTGGTGTTGAGACCCAGCAAAATCTTTCTGATAGTACGTTGGCGAAAGGTGATCTCGGGCATGTGACTGTCAATAGGTGTAATGTTCGGGGGTTGTTTTCCCGATGAATCCAGAGTGGAATTTCCAGCAAATAGGTGCGCAAAGATATTGGCTTTTTCCTGGGCAGTCGTTGCTAGTGTTCCATCTTCTTTGGTTAGAGGAGGAAATGAGCTGGAAGTGAAGTTTCTTCCCACAGCTTTGGCGAAAGACCAAAATGAACGGGATCCGTTAGAACATTTAGCAAGTTTTGATCTTATTTTGGCATTGTGGGCATCTTTTGAGCATTCTATTGTCTCTTTGCATATGCCTCTAGCCTCGACATATGCTGCTCTGGTCTCAGGGCCCGGATTTTTTAGCCATCGATGGAATGCTGCCTGTTTGGAAGCCACAGCTCTAGAGCAGTTTCTGTTAAACCAGGTCTTATCGGATGATGTTCTTCTTTCGGTATGTAAGTTTGCATCCCCAACATGATGATTTCAGAAATTGTCTCAGCCCATCGTGTTGGATCTACTGAAGAGAAACAAACTCTCTTCCATGGAAACGCTGAGAAAAACATACGAAGACCTTCCCAGTCGGCCGAATTGTAATGCCACATGAGACGGGGTGGTATTGTGCAGCTCGATGGTAAATGGAAAGAGCATGTTGTGGAGATGAGGGTGTGATCAGAGTTTCCAAGTGGGGCACAAACTTCTATTCTATACGGGTCAGGATTGGTGGTGAGGAAAAGATCTAGTGTATTGGCAGACTGGTTGTTGACATCAGGGATGCGGGTTGGTAGCTCGACCAGTTGTTCTAGACCATGAGTGATGGCGAAGGCCTCGGCTTGACGACCCGCATCATCTGTTTTGTTAGAGAATTTGAGCCAGGCAGCGTTATGTACATTAAAGTCTCCCATGATTATGGTTTTAGCTGTTGCATGGTTCTCCTGAATGTAGTCCAGTTTGAGTGATAAAAACTCAAAGAGGTCGTTATATGAAGGTTCATTAGGTGATAGGTAAAGGCAGCAGAGGAACTTAGTCAGTTTGGTATCAGATAGCTTGAACCACATCACATCAAAGTCTTTCGGTTCCAAACTCTCTTCACGCTGGCATGAAAGGTTTGCCTTAGCGTAGAGGCAGACTTCACCTTTGAACCTGAATCGAGAATGGAGTTCGTAACCAGGACAAAGCATATGGACCTTGTTGGTGGACGAGTTTACTTGTGTTTCTGTTAGAGCCAGAATATCCGGTTTTTTCGTCTGTAGGTGATGGTGGACGTCATTGATGTTCTTGTTGAGTCCGCGGATGTTGCAAAAATTAATCTTTAATGTTGAGTCCCCTCGAGTACCTCTCGCCCGGAAATCCGAATGGAGAGGTATTTTGCTTCCGGAGTGTTTTACTCTAGGAGACTTCTGTAAAACTGTAAAACCGAGTCGTTTTCGCCGTAATCCATAGACATAGAGGTTAAATCTAAAGTTGATGTCATTGGATGGCTAATGAAAAACTAAGACAGGAATGTGCAAATAGGTATAGGATGAAATATATCTAGAATTTTCCGGAGAACCTAAAAATGCAATAATATACTGGGTGTTAGAAAAAATAAAAGTTTATATCATCAACATCAACATTTAAATGCGACGTTCAATTGTTTTTCTATTTACATTTCCTAGCGGCTCAGAAAAGATGCTACAACTTTCCTAATTTAACCATTATATTAGCTCTCCAAATGAGGAGGATATCTATTGGTCCAAATAAAACCAATACCCTGTGAAGTTGGTTCAAACATATTTCGTACCAGTAGTGACTGTTAATATGATTAGTCCCTAACAATGGACAACGCTTAAGTATGCTCTGTCATTTCCTGATCCAGATACAATAAAATAATGAATTTACAATCACCTACCTGATTATCTTTTTCTTACTTCAAAAGTTTTTTTCGACAAGTAATATTATTTGGATATAAATCCGTCCCTGCGATAAGAGATAACAATATTGTCAGATTTGTTTCACAAATGGAGGGTTTTTCTAAGAAAACGAATATGAGCTCAGGTAGAGGCACATGTGGGTTACCTACCAGTGCTTCGGTGTTTCGAAAATTCTAAATGTTCTTGAAAATGGCTAGTGTTTCTAAATTTGTTGCTGAGAAACAAATTAGTAAGAGTGCACTTTCTAAAAATGAGAAAATGATTATACTCAATGTATTCAACACTGTTCGCCACCAAAACTCATCATTCCGGGTAACAAAAATAGATGAAATGTGTTCGAATATGACTGGAGTCGGACAGACAACAATTACTGACTTGTGCACGAGGATCAACGCGGCCCCATCAGGTCACCAAATAGAAGTACAGGAAGAAAAGAAACTAATGAATGAGGATGAAAAGACTGCCATCAGAGGAATTATAGTCTCGTTTTACTTTAGAAAAGAAATACCTACCTCGAACAAAATTATGTCTGAAATGAAAAAGGATGATTTCATTCCACACATGGGTAGGAAGAAAGTATGAAAAACTGAAAGAAATAAATTTTCGTTATGAAAAAATTCAAAACACAAAATAACTTTTAGTAGAGAAAGACGAAATCATCTGCTGGGGAGGACGATATTTGAGGGCAGTTAGACAGTTTCGAAGGGAAAACAGGAATAACTATTATATGGGTGAAACTTGGTTGAATGGAGGATATACCGTTGGTAAAATATGGCAGGATAAAAAGATAAAATGCGCGAGGCAAGCTTTCATGGAAGGATGGTCCACTGAAATAGAACCACCCTCGGGAAAAGGAAAAAGATTAATAATTACTCACACTGGTAGCAAAAATGGATTTGTCGATGGTGACTTACTAGCATTTGAATCAAAACGGACTGGAGACTATCTTGAAGACATGAAAGCTGATGTTTTTGAAGAATACTTCCAGCAGAAGGTAGGTCTTATTCCTCCTGGGTCTATTATAGTTATCGATAATGCCAGCTATCACTCAAAAAAATACGAAAAAATACCAACTTCTTCTTGCAAAAAAATTACATCATTTTTTGGCTTACTTTAAATAAGAAGTCATCAAATCAAATCCTTCATTTTCCCTAAGATGATAAAAAAATTCGTTTTGTATAGGAATAGTCAGTACTTATATGTAACTTACAACTAGTACTAAAAAACAAGCAAACAGATTTACGTGTCTAAACAATATTGCACAAACACAGTAGAGTGGATCACAGAGGACTACATGAAAACTCAGAGTGTATAAAAACAATTGATCAACAAAAACTACTCCAGACGTTTCTCAAAAATCATTGTATTTTCAGCTCTCTTAATCATTACTGGAAGGTGATTGAAAATTTTAGGTCCAATGCATTTAGGAGCATTTTGAGTAATCTTATATTTGGCAATTTCGACATGAATCATTCGTTTCTGACGAGTGTTGTTATCATGAATATCACTGTTCAGAATAAAGTCGGTTTTTATTGGTGAATACATAAACTGAAAGTTCATATAGTTCATAGTTAGAATATTCTGATTTATAAAAAGGGTCTACATGAGCTTGGTTTGGGGGTGTTAAATATACAACGTAAAATAGCCTTCTGTTCAATGAAGACGTTTCTACTTATTGTTCAGTTGCCCCACAAGCAAACACCATTACGCAGCCAAGACTCAACCTGAGCATAATATACACTGATGAGTTGTTTTTTATTCAAAACGACTCTCAGATTCCTAATGATATATGAGTGAGCACAATTTAGAAACCTGCTGTTCACAGTGTGGAATCCAGTTCAGATATTCATCCATTTGCATACCCAAGAATTTAACTGCATTATGAGAGCTTTGTTAGATAGTATTATTAACTATCAGTTGGAGTGCTTCGGTTTTATTCTGATAGCACTAAAAAATAGATCTTATCTGTTGAAGTATTCAGAGGTTAAGTTCAGGATATCCGTGCATAAGTGTGTTAAAATATCAGTTTGCTTATCCGAGATCAATATACTAATATCGTCCGCATATGCAGCAAATAATGAGTATGATATTTCCCTATCAATATTGTTTATGTATAAGAGCAACAGAACCGGCCCCAATATAGATCCCTGAGGCACACCAGTCCGGACCAGTTTAGTTTCTGATGTGGGAAACGAAACCACATCACCTTGATCAAATCTCAACGAGACGCATTGGTTTCTGTTACTGAGAAACGAGGATATCCAGGTATATTAATTTCCCCTAAGACCATAACATTCCAACATATCCAGCAGTTTCAGTTGATTCCGCAGTCAAAAGCCCTGCTCAAATCACACAAAATAACAGCTGGGCACTCGCCCACTTCAATGAACTCTATCAGAACTTCATAGAAAGTTAGTAGAGCAGTTTGAGTCGATTTTCCAGAGCGAAAGCCATGCTGCATGGGTATCAAGATATTGTATGATTCAAGAAAATCATTCAAGCGCTCTAGGAATGCATACTCGAAGACTTTCGAGGAGCTCTGGGGGACAGTGATTGGTCTAAAATTTTTAATAGTTGATAATGTTTTGTTCTTGCGCAGGGGAGTTACCTTTCCCACCTTTAGGGATGTAGAGAAACTGCCATTTAAAAATGAAAGATTCACCAAAAAAGTTATCGGTTTTATAATAATATTAACATTTTTTAATTTGTTCGGGGGATGTTTTATTATTTTTGTTCCTTAGTTTTTAAATTTAAAATTTTAAAGGAAAAGTATGGATTAATATCTATTCCATTTTCATTATTTATGTTCGGGCGATGATAATTATTACTCGGAATATCACATATTAAGACATGTGGTGCTCCGATGAAAAAATTATTTAATTCATTCACGATCTCTGAAGGGTCTTCGATAACGTCATCATTTTTTTGAATAACGATGCTCTCACATGAGTTTTTACTTCTGTTCGTGAGTTCAGGTACTACTTTCCACAACATTTTCGTATCGTATCGGTTTTGGTAAAATTTCTTTTTTGTTTCGTTAACCAATTTAAGGTGTAATTTTTTGTTGTTATTATATGTTTCAGATAAAGCAGGGTTACTTTTCTTTAGGTAAAATAAATGTATCAATGAACGACTAAATTCTTTAACAAGATCGTCAATCCACCCCCTATTCTTGTTAAAATATATTTTCCGTTTGGGTAAGGCAGTTTCAAAATAATGAAGGAATATATCATAAAAACGATTGAAGGCATCTTCGTAAACACCATATTTATAAATATTACTCCATTCCTCTTTTGCCGACACAAGCTCGAAGTTTTTTAAATTACTTTCATTGAAACACCTCTTCATTTCAGTTTTATCGATTGATGTCAGAGAAGAGCTTTCGTTAATGTCTAGGAGTATCGCACAATGATCGGAAATTCCACAATCAATTACGTAACATGATTCCTCATTGTTACAGTTTGAAAATATCTGGTCAATCAATGTGCGGCTGGTATTAGTGATCCTTGTGGGCCAACCCACCAATGGGCGAAAATCGTAACATGACATCAAATTACCTAATGATATAAAATTAACATTTGAGTTTGAATCAAAGTTAAAATCACCTCAAATAAAGTAAATCGTGCCAGGTTTATAAAAAAGATCCAGTATTTCACAAAAATTATGAAAAAATAAGTCAATATTACCACAAGGAAATCTATAACAATTCATTATGACAAATTTTTGCTCATTTAGTGTGTAGGAGATAGTACTAGGACTTCAAAATGTTGGTCACTGCAGAACTCATCAAGATCAATAACAGTTGCCCTGATATCATTCCGCGCCCATATCGCTACTCCACCACATCTTTTCGTTGGTCTGCAGTAAAAACCACACAGACTAAAACCTGGAAAAACTATATTGTCCAGCAGTATTTCCTTAATGCCAATATCTGTTATACATAAGAACTGTGAATTAGCGAAAAAGCTCATTTCTGTCAGCAGAATGTTCATTTTATCAAAGTTAATTGTATTTACGTTTAACAATAGCAGATTTGGATTTATTAATGATCTATAGTCGATTTCAGACGATAATGTGAAAAATTGTAAATATAGGCACCTAGGCCAGAGCTCCGGGTTCATGGCCACCTTGAAATTTTTTTCATAGATACCTACTATGAATGACGAATATATGGTTGGAGATTGTGACGTTGATAAAACCTCTTTGTACGAAATTTGTTGTCGACGAAATCGCTTCAAAACGGAATAATAATAATAATAATAACGTTTATTCGCACAATAATAGACAAGATACATATACAAAGTATCAAATAAACAAAAGGAATCTGCAAAGTCTAATGATTGTGAGCAGTATAAGTAATCACTTGAATAAAATAAAAATAAAATAGTTTTAATGATTTTATGTTACCTATATCTACTGCAATCAATATTCAAACAATACAATACTAAACAGTAATAGTTGGAAAGTGAATAAAATGAATGAATAAATGATAGTGTAATCCCATAAAAGAAGCCTTGTGCATGGGAAACACTGTAACATTGATCCACACCGTGTAATCACATATTATGGTGACAGTTGCATAGTTTTTTTTGGGGGGGAGTTATGAAGATGGAGTTTTTAGGACAAAAGTGGTGTTTTGGCTATTTATAAATTGGTGTATGTCTTTTCTATGAATGGATTGGATCCATTTTTTCAATTTATTTATTTACATGTTAAGCGAGTTCAATCTTTTGATTACATTGGGTAATTCGTTATATAATTTGGGACCAAGGTAAGTGAAACAACTCAAGCCTATAGCTTTTTCCGGGCGAGATACAATCATCCTTCTATCGGTGTTATGTCTGGTGTTGTACACATGGTCAGTATGCTTTGAGGTATTCCTATCTTTGTGTTGTTTCAATAAAATAATTCTAGTATTGAGCTGGTTGATGTCGAAAATTCGAGTTTCACTGTATAAAAGATCTGTTTAGTATTGGCGAGGTTTTTTGTAAATAACTTTCAGTATATACTTCTGTATTTTCTCCAGGTTATTCTTGAAATTAGTTGACGTTGCTCCCCAGGCTATAATAACATACGTTAGATGGCTCCCAACTAGAGAGAAGTATAATGTTTTCAGAAAATTCAGGGGTAAAGTGTTTGATAAGAATTCAAATCTGTATATTATTGAGTTTTTTATCACATATTCAATATGTTTGTCCCATCTGAGGTGGTTATCTACGTAGATGCCAAGGTATTTTATATTTTCAGCAGATTTCACTGTTAGGTTCTCGTTGGAGTTGTTTTTTATGTGCAGCTCTTTGTATTCAGGTGAGTATCTGGAGTAAGAGGAAAATGGTACAGAGAATGTTTTTTTTTAAATTAACGGTTAAAAGTTAATCATCAAGGTAGCTGAAGATGAACCCTAAATCCATCTCAGAAAATCTGTTTCAGCTCTTGCCAGTTTGCTGCTTCATAAAAAATTGCTGTGTCATCTGCAAATGTTGTTATCTTCCCTCTGATGTTTAGCTGGAATATGTCGTTTAGATATATATTGAATAGGAGGGGACCTAGGATTGTGCCTTGGAGTACTCCATATTCTACTGTTTGCATAGCACTCAGCTCGTCTCCAATACGTACGCACTGTTGCCTTTTTTGTGAGTAGCTTGTGAACAATTTGTGCGAGCGAATATAACGGTACTTCGCCTTCTACCATATCCCTGTGAATTGAACCCCATATAATTGGTGTGGGCGCAAATAAAAGGGTTTATAGCAAGCAAGGCATAACCCTACTTTTGAAATGAAAGACGTTGGAAACCTCTTGCAAGAGGGAATAAAGACAGTGGATTGCGAAAAATGGAGTAAGTGCGTCAAACTTATGATTGGGATAGAAGAAAGAATGTGGGAAGCTGATAACATACTAGAAATCACTGTAGCCCCTTATTATTTCTCTGGACCCCAACGAAGATAGTTCATCGGACTACTCGAGATATGATGGCGAACATTCAAAAATCAAGTTGTATTGTAAACGGTAGATTTTTTTATAAATATTATTATTTATTCCAATTTCTCTATTTTCATATTATTATTACTTTTATTTGATTTTTTATCTACTTGATATTAGAATAATTATTATCCCAATTATCTGCCTATCTCTATAATTTCAATCATGTATAATTATAATTAAACTTGTTATTTTAATGAGCTACCTGTAGTTACGCCCCTGTCACATCAATTTCATGCAAATTAAGGTGACCCTAATTCAGGACCGATTCGGGGTGTGTACGTCTTAAATAACTGGATTTTAAAAACTATCATTGCAAGCTTACAATACACCCTTTAAGTTGTCCATCCTGTTTAATGGGTTCTGTCATTGCAAATTTACATTTTATCACTCTCTCGCATTAGGTAACAGGGTAAAGTTACGAATATCTATAAATCACTGAAAATTCTAAACCGATCCGCACAGTGAATCTTTATGTACCTGAAACAAATTTGAGTGGCAATTGTAAGAAGGTAAACAAACATACATATACTGAAAAGGCCAGATGTCTTCACGAATTTACAGAAATAGATGAATTTGCAACAAGGTGATGAAGGTGTAATTAATGTAAACGGGGTAATTCATTAATAACGCCTCATTAGTGGCACCGCAAACACCTGTCGCAAATGAAATATGGGCCTATCATTCGGGGACCACAACCCAATTCCAAGAAGCTAATTGTAATTTATCCTTGTTTAAAAATTATACAGAAAACATTTGTATGTATGAGTACTTATCTGGTGGATCGATTATTTCTCAATGTTCGAAATGCAACGGTATTTTTTTGTCCCCAGAAATATGCATTAGGAAGATTTTAAAAAACGGTGGCGTGGTTAGTCAAAAATGTAGATTTCAGAATTTATTTATCGACTCTGAAATTGCAATCATATATCAGAAAAAATGGAAAAATCAATTTGAAATTGAAACAGCATTTCTTTTTTCACAAGCTTTAATTTAGTTTCACCTGTTCCGGTGTCTGTCTGTCTGTTTGTAATCGAATCTTGCAAGTTTAGTTTGACCCTCTTATTATTTTTGTGATTATGGTCTGATTCTATTCAAAATTGGTATGTGGGGGTTTTGCTGTTCCTGCCTGTCTGCCTGCCTGCCTGCCTGTCTGTCTGCCTGCCTGCCTGCCTGCTGCTGCTGCCTGCCTGCCTGCCTGCCTGCCTGCCTGCCTGCCTGCCTGCCTGCCTGCCTGCCTGCCTGCCTGCCTGCCTGCCTGCCTGCCGCTGCCTGCCTGCCTGCCTGCCTGCCTGCCTGCCTGCCTGCCTGCCTGCCTGCCTGCCTGCCTGCCTGCCTGCCTGCCTGCCTGCCTGCCTGCCTGCCTGCCTGCCTGCCTGCCTGCCTGCCTGCCTGCCTGCCTGCCTGCCTGCCTGCCTGCCTGCCTGCCTGCCTGCCTGCCTGCCTGCCTGCCTGCCTGACCGTCCGCCCGCCCGCCCGCAATACTTGTATATGGTGTACAAATTAGGTAATGTTGGTTTT
Organism: Gonioctena quinquepunctata; assembly: GCA_018342105.1. Taxonomy (NCBI): domain Eukaryota; kingdom Metazoa; phylum Arthropoda; class Insecta; order Coleoptera; family Chrysomelidae; genus Gonioctena; species Gonioctena quinquepunctata. The sequence continues at coordinate 50,182 of JAFIRS010003033.1, forward strand.
CTGTTTATTATGTTGAAATTAATGAATTTTTCTTTCTCTCCCAACAAAACGTGGCATTCGTTTTTAAATTATCTTCGATCTCCTCGTGGCTTTGTTTTTCGTTACTTGGATACCATTTTTCCTCATTCCTTTCGATTTGAATTCTTGAATTCTCGCACAATATTGTCACATTTTCACTGTTTGGGGTTATTTGTTGAAACTTATAAATACAACTATTTTTACTTTCTTATAAACTATATACAATTTCAGTGATAATTGTCTCTGACACTTTCTCGGTCTTATTTTCTCACAATTTCAAATCTTACATTTGACCATACTGTTCCCTGATTGGCTATTGCCATCAAGAAGTTTGCTGTTCTCCCATTGGCTACTTTGAGTTAGTTACAATTTCATATACTGTATGTTTCAAGCTTATAATTTTGTGGATCACATTTTATTCAGGATGATTTTGTAAATCTAGACTTTTTGTTGTCTTTTGAACAATTATGGGTTGTAATCATTATGACAGTGTATGAAATTGATTGTATTATAGTATTTGGATATTTTTATCTATTCATATTATACAGAGGCTTAATAAAGGAAATAGAACTTCAAAAATTATGTAAAAACAATCTCTTGAAACTAATAGCTATTAAATAATTATTCTTTTTGTGGGTTTTTCCTTTTTAAAATATATAACTGGTTTTTCATAACATAACAATATATATATATATATATATATACACATTTACGGGGTGTAATCTAACCTCTTGCACACCCGTAAATGACGAGTGTATAAAGCCATTTCATAACGAATTACAGTGGTTGAAAATAAAAAAAAAATATTTTAAAACATTGTTTTGTTCTTTAAAAAATGGGTAGCACATCCCGCTTAATTTCAAGTGACCCGATCAGGAGAAAACTTACCGAATGCAATAAACATTTAACTCGACATTTGAATAGTGTAGAATGTTGAACTGATTGTGTGGTAAATATACACATTGCAGGCTGACTGAGATAGATATTCAGTTTCGAAGTGAAGAAAACAACTAACCTTGTTATATTCTGCTTTGAGGCACTTATTATAATCATCACAGCCCCTTGTAAAAAACAAACGACACAAACTGTGTTGAAAAGGGAAAAACATTAGCAAATGAATATTGTTTTAAAAATAATTTCGCGACCATCGTAGTGATTCAGAACACGTGAACTGAACACTGTTGCCAAGCACGATTCTCGCATGCACGTTTTACAAAGCTGTCTACGAACGAAAGTTTGATAGATTCTACCAGTGTTTTCTGACTGGTGAATGAAAGATCTTAATTAACAACTGATCAGAAAACAGTACGCGGTGTGCACGAGAATTAATTCGAACATTATTGTCTTTGCCAATTTGCCATTCTATCAAATAGTTATCTATGCAACAAGTGCCATAAACACTTTTTGCACGAGTTGCATACAATATTTTTTCTACGTTTCTGCAAAAATCAAAAAATGTTTCATTTAGGTGGCACTAAGTGTGGGAAAATGGAAAGCGTAATTTAATGGCAAAATATTTAATTATTAATTATCGATTTGCATTGAGAAAGTTAGGAACTAATACCTATGTTAGGAACAATTCAACTCAAACTTTATTTTTGATAAATTGCATTTTCTAGTAATTCCATAATCCAGTATGCAATAAATATGATTGAAAATAATATAAAATATGCAATTGTTTAAAATGTAATACAATATCACAAAAATGGACTAAAAATGGCGTCGATTTGAACGTTTATGTTTGTCATGATCACAAAACGCTGTAGTAGAATGACAGATGAGTTCATTAATAATTTTATCGCACTAGTGCAATAAAGAACCAGTATTTTCACTGAATATAGTTCAATACAGTTCTGTTTTTTGCATAAACGTAGAAAAAATTAATTTATATTAAATTAATATTTCTAGTAACAAAACTCCCGCACAGTGATTGGCAACTCCAGAATCCAACCATAATTGACATTTACTACTTCATTCATAAATGCGACGATTGATTTATCTTGTCTTCTACTCCTCAAAATACGTACGAAACAGCTCTATGTTAAGGTTTGAGAGCCAGCAAAAGTCAAAGGCAATAATTCACCTACACATCGCGTACTATTTTCTAATTGGTTGCTAAATAGAATCTTGCATTCACCAGCCAATCAGAAAACACTAGTAGAATCTTATAGAACTTTCGTTCGTAGACAGCTTTGTAAACTGTGTTCTGAATCACTACAATGGTCGTGATATAATTTCTAAAAACAATATTCAATTGCGAATATTTCCCTTTTCAATACTGTTTGAATCGTTTGTTTCTTACAAGTGACTGACAATTATGATAAGTGCCTGAAAGCAGTTCTGTCTTTAATAACAGTTTGGATATAACAAGGTTAGTTGTTTTCTTCACTTTGAAATTGAATTTATATCTCAGGCAGGCTGCGATGTATACATTTACCACACAATCAGTTCAACATTCTACATCAAATGTCGAGTTAAATGTTTATTACATTCGGCAATAGCCAAAGATTTCCTTTGAGTAGGTACTTGAAATTAGGCGGATGGCCCTACCCAAAATCTTGTCGAATTTTACAAATAACAAATTATATTTTCAATTTTTTTTTCAGATTCAGAAAATTGCATTATACTTCAGTCAAGGGTCAGCCGCTGATTTCCGACCACTGAACAAAGTACAGAAGGAGAAATATAGCGTCTGTGAATAAGTATATGAAAATACTGGCATTGTAGACATTTTTTTAAATTCAAGATTTATACCATCCTCGAGCAGGAATAGAACCTGCGACCTTTGGATCTCTACTCCATACTATAAATAAAATTGTTCCTGATGTCCACTGATAGTATATGAGATCCCTTACCTCCATAATATATTCCCCCAACAACTTACATTTAATTAAAGAAAATAAAGGTATCTTCGAAACGCAGTGAAACATGTGTCCTCGATAGCTCAGATGGTTAGAGTATGGACTAGAGATCCAAAGGTCGCAGATTCTATTCCTGCTCGAGGATGGTTTTTATCTTGAATTAAAAAATGTGTCTGCCACGCCACAATATATATATATATATATATATATATGAAAGAATAACAGTTGAATTATATAAATTTACCTGAAGATGACATAAACAATGTCGAAACGTCGCATGGAATAAAAAATACATAGACTGACTAAGGCTCTTATTCCGAGAAAATGAAGAATATAAACATATGTGGTCAAGAAATTAGGAATATATATATATATATATATATATATATATATATATATATACAGGGTGTAACTGAATAAGTGTAAAACATTTAAGGAGGTGATTCCTCATCGAAAAAAAGATAGGATCTTTCATATAAAGAAACTTCATTGGAGCATCCCTTGTTAAGATACAGCCCCTTAAAGGGGTACATAAAATTTGTATAACAATTTTTTCACAAGCACTGAAAAAAGTTACAATATTGAAATTAACCTGACGTTTTGTACTACCAAAAGATTAGCCAGTAATTTATTTGGTTTTACCCCATGGTTGTAAGGGGTGAAAACGCAACCCCTAAAATTTATTTCCAATGTAACTTTTTGTCTTATTATTTGTTTACCATTTAAAAATTCATTTCCGATAGCCTGTTTCATTCTAAACAAAAAATGTCTCCTGGGTTTTTTGCCCAAAATAAACCAGTAAGCAGCAAAACATTATTTTACGAACAACTACAGAGATACATCGTCATAAATGCGAACTGGATTTATTGTTATTTTGTAGTTAGTACCTGCATTAAACGATTAAAGGGTAATAAACAAAACTGAGTTATTAATAACAAAACACACAACATGTAGAAATCATAGTGAATGTTCAATATGTCTACCTTCAAACATTACGCAGGCGTCGAGACGTCGGCCCATTGAGCCACGTATTCGCTCAAATATTCCTGGAGTCTCTCTGATTACCCTGCACGCATCGATGATGCGGTTTCTTAAGTCCTCTACATCGCGAACAGGAGTACGATATACAAAATGCTGTGAATGGCCCCAAATAGAGAACTCGAGAGGATTGAGATCCGGGGATCGAGCGGGCCATTTATGTGGTCCTCCTCGACCTATCCACTGATTTGCATATGTTTCAGTTAAATGCTGACGTGCTACTTGACTAAAATGGGCGGGAGCCCCATCATGCATAAAAAACATATCCCTTCTGACGCCCAAAGGAACTTCCTCCAGCAATACTGGATGCACTTCTCTTAAAAATTGAACGTATTCCTCACCATTTAATCGAGGAGGTAGAAAATGAGGCCCAATTAAATCATCCCCAATAACTCCGAGCCACACGTTAAGAGAAAACTGTTCTTGATGGCTAGTTTCGACAATGCGTGAGGGTTTTCATCAGCCCATATGTGGTAATTATGAAAATTAATAATTTCGTCCCGAGAAAAACTACATTCGTCTGTGAATTCTATCGTCTTCAGAAAGTCACAATTTCTTCTAATCATTTCCAGCATCCAATTGCAAAATTCAAGATGGTTCGGAAAGTCTCGCGGTAACAGTGCCTGTACTCGTTGCAGATGGTAAGGGTATAAGAGTTGTTCCTTTAAAATTCGAAATACCGTCATATGATCAACATTTAGCTGGAAAGCAATCTTTCTAGTACTGGTAGTAGGTTGTTCTTCAATCAAATTAAGTACTGCTTCCTCAAGCTGTGGTGTTCGTATTTCTCGATGGCGACCACAATCCTGCGTTCTTTTGTCGAATGAACCATATTCTCGTAATCGTTGATGAAGTCGAGCAAATATTCTATGTGAAGGATGCTGCCGTTGAGGATACATTTCAGCATATCTTCTAGAAGCTTCTAACCCATTCCCCTGCGACAGACCGTAAACGTAATGCATATCAGCCATTTCCTCATTTGTGTATGCCATTTTATTAACAAGTGAATTATTAAAGTAACAAATTAAGAACAGAACAACAACACACAATTAGTATTAATTCAATTTCGAAAATTCCCAAACTGACAGCGTCATACCAATTTAATTGTCACTATCGCTAATAGCGACCTACTAGATAGATTAGTTTCGTATTTTCGCATTTATGACGATGTATCTCTGTAGTTGTTCGTAAAATAATGTTTTGCTGCTTACTGGTTTATTTTGGGCAAAACCCAAGAGACATTTTTTTTGTTTAGAATGAAACAGGCTATCGAAATGAATTTTTAAATGGTAAAACAAATAATAAGACAAAAGTTACATTGGAAATAAATTTTAGGGGTTGCGTTTTCACCCCTTACAACCATGGGGTAAACCAAATAAATTACTGGCTAAGTGTCTTTTGGTAGTACAAAAGTTAATTGGTAAAAAAAAGGGTTTAAATTATTTCCTTTAAGGGGCTGTATCTTAACAAGGATGCTCCAATCCCTTTAAGGGGGAAGTTTCTTTATATGAAAGATCCTATCTTTTTTTCGATGAGGAATCACCTCCTTAAATGTTTTACACTTATTCAGTTACACCCTGTATATATATATATATATATATATATATATATATATATATATATATTGTTATAATAATTCGATTTATATAAAATGAATTTTGATAACTTTTTATTTATTATTATTATGCTTACAAATATATTTTTGCACCGCGTTGGGCGCCAATTGTAATATAATATTTGAATTGTAAAAATAATTGTTGATTATTTTGTCCCGCTTTGGGTACAAATTGATATGATATGTGATAGATAATTATTTTTGCCCTGTATAATATATTGTAATGTAATAATAATTGCTAGCTAACGTCACTGTTTTCTCGTCACGTTGCTGCCAATTGTTATTACCCTTTCTTACCACGACTAAACTCAGTTGGTACGCCTTTCGTCTCAGATAGCCGGTCCTGGCAATAGAGCCACTGCCCTGTCTTGATGTGTAACCCAAACTATTTTAGTTCAGAATTAATAAGTAAGATATGCATATCATTGTGGAAAATAAACCAGAAAGTATCGAAAAACAATTATTTCCTTTATTCAGGAAAACTTTTTTCTACCTGGCCTACGATAGATAACTTATACTATAATCTATTGACAAATTTTCATAGAAAATAATGAAACAGTGATGTATACAGTATACATAACCTCATTGAGGTTGGAAGAATTCTTTTATAGTTCAATACCCAAAATAAAATAGAGTTCTTCAGATAGACGAGTTATGTTGTAAAGTGATTCAGTTTGTGGTGTGCACTAAAAAGTTTATACCTGAAGCTGGAACTGTCGCTGTTACAATACACGCCAAGAATCTGAAATCCTTTTCCAATCTACTGCTCTCAGGGACTCTCCATTACAAAAGGAACCATACAAACCATACAGTACATAAAAGGTAATCTTGTTTTCTTCTATTTATTTTTGTCGAAATGCTCTTGAGCTTGAATTGGTTAGTTTATTATAGACAAAATACCTTGTATTCGTGAAAATCTTGAAAATTTGCTCCTAAAATTTGTACGTGGCGTTGTTTTCTAAATTTTTTTAATATCTCCCTCTGGCTTTGTTTTTTCATCCCCTGGATACCATTTCTGTTTTGTCCATATTATTTGAATTTTCAAACTTGCGCACTTTCTTGTCACATTATCACTCTTTTGGGGTTATTTGAAAAAATTTATGAACCTTTATATTCTACATTTCTTATAAACTAAATACAATCTTTTATGATAATTGTCTTTGACATTTCTCAGTTCTTAATTTTCCACAATTTCAAATCTTTCATCTGACCATACTGTTCCCTGATTGGCTATTGTCATCAAGACGTTTGTTGTTCTCCCATTGGCTATTTTTAGTTATATACACTTTCATATACTGTATGTTTCAAGCTTATAATTTTGTTGCTCACATTTAATTCAGAATGATTTTGTGAATATAGACTTTTTCGTTGTATTTTGAACAATTATAGGTTGTAATCATTTTGACAATGTGTGAAAATGATTGCATTATAGTATTTGCATATTTTTACCTATCAATATTATACAGAGGCTTCATAAAGGAAAAAGAATTTCAAAAAAAAATGTAAAACAATATCTCATGAACTACTAACTATTAAGTAATTATTATTTTTGTGGGTTTTTTATGAAATGATTTCTTTTTTCCTTTCAAAGTATATTACTGTTCCTTCATAAATAAATATATATATATATATATATATATATATATATATATATATATATTATTATTATTATTATGGTACTAATTATTATTATTGTTATTTATTTATTTTTAATATTTAATAACTAGTCATCATGATAAAATATTTGTTATGATGAATTTGTTTAATTGCTTTTTTTGATACTTTTGAAAACTAAATACCTATCATAACAGTAATGGAACTCCGGCTATGTTGTTCTTACCATTTTTCAACACTCTTTTACCTTATCCCAGCTCAGTCGGTAAGCCTATGGAGTATGACGCATCTCAGTTCTCAAAGTAGGTTTCTGCAATGCCAACTTGTTGCGCTGCTTGACGTCAAAAGTGCTATTTTGTGGGAAGATTTATGATTAGGTACTGAATAAATGAACAATGAATTCAGAAAAATCGGCAAATAGTCATTATTTTATTGAAATAAGTCCTTAAATTGTCCTGCGTTATCTAACTTATCTAAATCAGAACAGTGATGTGAAATAGTAAAACTTGCTTATGTGTGATATAATACTTTGTGAATATAACGTTTCAAGGGTATGCTCAGTCTATGAGCATAGATAAAACCAATGAATGTTCAAATGCATGGATACAAGGGATCCAAATAACCAAAATAAGTGACTGGTCCTGATATGTTCACTTTATTTAGTTCTGGTTTTTAAAATACCTGCTATTCTTTCTTTTGGTTGTTCTCCTGACTGATAGAAGTGTTCTTGATATCTGGAAAAGTACAGCTCCACTGTAGAAGGCTCCCTTTGTCACTGGCAACGTCACGCACAGGACTTTCGTTATGTTTATAAGGTGAGTGGTTTTTTTCGTGTTGGTTTATTTTCCCATTCTTATCTGGATTTGTTTTATAACGTTTAAGGATAGTTCTGTTTGTTTTCTTCTTGTGTTTTATGATGAATTGTTCTTCAAAATTGGTACATGGTTTCTTTTCATACATCATTTTTCATCTCTTCCAAGCTCTTGGCAACCCACACTTTTTGTTTATTTTCGCGAAATTAAAGCTTTTTTTTCTAATTTTGACATTCAAAGTGACACTTTTCACAACTCGACGTTATCAAATGTTTTACGTTTCATCACCAATTGCGAAAAGTAAATATTTTCGCAACTGGTGATGAAAAGTAAATTTCACCACCAGTTGCAAAAAATACAGGAATAAAATTTGTTATAATTTTAAGGCTAAACTACTTGAAGTACTTCTTCACTGCACTAAAAAGTTAAAAATAATTTTAATATTCAACGACTAAGACAAAAAGCGAGGGAAGCTTTGTCGAAATCAATTGAAATAGTCCAAGATACCAGAGCCGGCAAACCTACGTCATTTTAGCAAAGCTGAAACTTTGACTATGAGTAGTGTGATGTGTAGTTGAGAACGTATGCGCACTTGTTAGCTTGAAAGCGATGCCGTTTCACAGGTAGTAGGTACAGAAGTACATAAAAAAACTTTCTTAAGGTATGGTAATGCGTTTGACAATTAATGTGGTCCAGTTGGCCGAGCGGTCTAAGGCGCCAGACTAAGCTCTGGATCTCAAAAGTTAGCTTGGTTTCGAATCCCCACGCCTGACGATTTTTTTTTCACTATGAAATTGAAAAATGTATTTTTTTTATTTGAATATTCATCGTCGTTAAGAATTAAAATTATTCTTCGATTTTCAGTGCGTTAAAAGCGTGTTCTTCAGATTTTTTAAATATATATTTTTTATATTTCCAACTTGAAAGGATCACATTATATCAAAATTAGAAGAAATATTGTGTGAAACATTTTGGGAAACACTATTTTCCGCTTTCTTTTGCGGAGCACGCTCGTTTCGTAGAAAATCGCTCATTACGAAAAATTGTGCTTTTCCCAACTGGATGCACAAATAACTATTCCCACTTTCTGTATCACTTATTGTTATTCTAAATTATTCTAATGATTTACAATATATAATTCTAGATCTTATATTATCTGTACAAAATTTGTTAAAATTCATATTTGACACTTTTCTGTTTTAAAAATTTTGATATTTTACTATTTCCCTTAAATTGTTTTAGACATCTCGCTGTTGGGTTCCCTTCTGATATGATTTACCATACAGGATGTTCTAACTTGAATACCATTTCGTCTACTTGAGATCCAAAGTTTTTTATGAATTTTGATTTCTATATTATTTTTATTGGTTGTGCAAATTGAATGTATTGTTGGTAACATACTTATGACAATAGAGATACTTCAGTGCTGACTTTTTGAGACATTTGCGTTGACTGGAACATGTCACAAGATTCCAGAACAGTAAAAAGTACAGAAAAATTGTAAAACAAACATTGCATGAACCACGATAACATAAATACCTGATAATAATAATGAAATATAAGTTTCATTATTTGATAAACATTTCCTATCATAACAATATATATATATATATATATATATATATATATATATTTTTTCTTCAGTTTTTGACCACATATATATTTTCTTCAATTTCTTGGAATAAAGGTCTGATTCAGTCTATTCATATAATTTCTCTTAACTACGATTCGACATGGTATTTGTCATCTTCAGGTTAAACTAAAATTAAAGATATGGAGTTTGAGACATATTTTACACAATATTGAAATTTATGCACTAAATTAATTATTTAACAACATATGGTTCGGAATATAACACGTTATTTAACTCAATATAAATAATAAACTCAAATTCAAGCATGGAGAATTTCAACAAAATTATGAGCATATTTTAGGAATTTTCTACATTAAACTCATCCAAATTTGCATCAATAAATGTTACAGGAACATTTCAATTTTAAATAGAAACATTGAACATTTAAAATATAAATTATCACAAAACGTTTGTCCTGATTTACTAAATAGTTATTCCGAAAATCAACATCTATATTATGAACGATTTTTCCAAACACTGAAAGAAAAACATAAGAAAAAAATGGAAAACTTACAAACAAAAAATACATCTTCTCAAGAAATACAACTTAATAAAAATTGGATAGAAAACCTAACTGACACAAATATTCCTGGAGACATTTTATATACCTTGAGTCTTGGTCAAAATTTCAACTACGAAAATAGAGAAATCCCTACAGAATCGATAATTGCGAATTTAGAATCTGGAATTACCTATCAAACAAGCGGAAATCAGAATGAAATCAGACACAAAATCAATAACGTCATTACCAACTTCAAAACCAGTTTAGAAAAACAAACAAAAAATTCAAAAAATATCTTCAACAAATTTTTTTAAAAGACTGAAAGTTTTTTAAATGAACATACCGAATTATTTATACTCAGGGCTGATAAAACTAACAAAACAGTAATTATGCAAAAATCTGAATACAAAGAAAAACTAGAAAATTTGCTAATGGACAAAACCACATATAAAAAAGAGAGATTCAACCCCACAGAAAAACTTCAAGCGAAAGTTAATAAATTAGTAAATAATTGGTTCTCGTCAACACTTATAGATCAGGTAACAAAAAACAAACTCAATATACACAACGCCCAACCTCCAACAATATACGGGTTGCCCAAATTACACAAAACTGGAATTCCCCTTCGCCCTATTGTCAGCAATATTCAATCTGCCACTTACAATTTATCAAAATTCCTCTCAGAAATTATTTCAAATGTTATTGGAAAAAATTATTACTATGTGAAAAACTCATGGGAATTTGTGGAATTTGTCCGCAATATAACAGTTCCACAAAATCATATAATAATCTCTCTGGATATAGTTTCTTTATATACAAATATAGATACAAAATTAGCGATAGATATCATAAGAGAACAATGGCATGAAATACAAAGTCACACAACACTAACCTTAGAAGAATTTTTGAAAGGAATTGATCTATGTTTAACCTCAACATACTTTCAATATGAAAATAAATACTACTCACAAATATTCGGAATTGCAATGGGATCTCCAATTGCTGCAACAGTAGCAAATCTGGTTATGGAGAATGTTGAAGAAAAGATCATCAAATCACTAACTTTCAAACCAATATTCTTCAAACGATATGTAGACGATTGTTTAACCTGTGTTCCTTCTGACAAAGTTGATGAAATTCTAGAAAAATTTAATAAATATCATCCTAGATTGAAATTTACAATAGAAAAAGAAATAGAAAAACAAATAAACTTTCTCGACACAACAATAATACACGACAATACTGGAAAAAATTTCACAAACTGGTTTATTAAACCAAATGCATCAAATCGTTACCCAACTATTTGTCAAACGCACCCCTTAGTTACAAAAAAAATGTTATTCAAAATTTAACTGACAGAGCTATAAAGCTTGCTCACCCAAAATTCAGGAAAAATAATATAGATATAATCAAGAATATATTGAAAGAAAATAATTACCCCAGCCACTTTGTGGAAAAAACAATAAAAAAACGAATACATGCGATCTACAATAAAAATAATAATGAAGTAAAAAAAACAACAACATACATACCTTTACCATACATAGACAAACTATCGAATAAAATCAATAAAACAATGGAAAAACACAACATAACTATCTCACACCGACTGCAAAATACGAACAAAACCATTTATTCAAAATTAAAACCAGAAATACCAAAAAGCAAACAAACTCATACAGTATATAAGATACCGTGTAAAGACTGTCAAAGTACCTATATAGGTCAAACAAACAATATTTGCAGAAACGAGTACAAGCCCACAAATACTCAAAAATTGATATTACAGCCTTATCCAAACACGAAAAAGAAAATCAACATAAGTTTGACACTAACAACGTTGAAATTTTGACCAAAGAAAGGAATCCAAGAGTAAGAACATTCCTTGAAATGATACATATTAAAAAAAAAACAATAGTATTAACAATAGAAATGATATAAAAAACTTAAGCCAGATTTATAACAACCTTTTTTAACTTTGGTTTAGTAATAATAATGAAAACTGATCTTTACATGCTGCCAAAAAATACAGTCCGGCCCATATACTAGAACTCAATATAAAGAATCTGGTGCACCTAATTATGAAGAGGGTAAAAATGCATGAAAGATAAGCAAACCATTCCTCTTAACTTCGTCGAAGTCAGACATCCACAATAACGTCCGTACGATGCCAACGCACAATTCAAATAATATAATTTGTAAGTGAATACTCATAAATGTTACAGATATTTTTATATTGAGTTAAATAACGTGTTATATTCCGAACCATATGTTGTTAAATAATTAATTTAGTGCATAAATTTCAATATTGTGTAAAATATGTCTCAAACTCCATATCTTTAATTTTAGTTTAACTTGAAGATGACAAATACCATGTCGAAACGTAGTTAAGAGAAATTATATGAATAGACTGAATCAGACCTTCATTCCAAGAAATTGAAGAAAATATATATATATATATATATATATATATATATATATATATATATATATATACAGGGTGTCCGGTAAACCTTGTACAATATTGGCCCTGGTGATAGACCAGGTCATGACTGTTCAGAATAACAGAATTTCACCTCAGTAAAAATCTCACCGTTTTCGAGATAATGGGCATATTTTGAATTTCTGGAAATCGCTACCTCACCTTGGATTTTTGAGTGCTTTGTCTACAAATGAAGACTAATTCAAATATCTTTCCTGCTGAAGATTACTGATGAGTGATGCTTCCAGACATACAAAACAGTTTTTCAGAAATTGATAGGATTTTTCGAAAAATGGGGGTAAAATGCCAGATTTAATTTCCACCAATTTTTTGTTAACAACTTTGACAATATTGTCTGAAGAAACTATCACCATGTGGAGGTGGAAATGTATCACAAGAAATTGAGCATTTTTTCCAGACTCTCAAATGGTAGATAACTTTTTATAATTATTTTTGGAAGGGGTGGTATTCCGATTATATTAGAGTGGGGTGTTATTCTGAGCTAAAATCAACTCTTACGACTATGTCGATAATGTGTTTTATTTTTATCCTATCAAGATGAAATGATGAAATAATTATGAGTAATAACGAATCAATTGCTTAGAAGCATTCAATGAAAGGTAAAAGAGTAAATACTAATTGAACGTTTTCTTTAATTAACATACAATGTGAACCACAATATCGATTATTCGGCATCGCACTGAATAATATTACAATAAATGTTCGAATTGTTTTCCATCAGATCTTATGCAGATACGACATCTTCTCAAGAAGGACCTTTTCAAATGCGTTATAGCCCCCGAATCAGCGATTCTCTGAGCGGCAGTGTGAATACGCCGTATCAATTGTTCCACGTCAGGTATAGGTGTGGCGTAAATTAGTTCTTTCAAATTGCCCCAGTAGAAAAAATCCAATGGATTTAAGTCAGGTGACCTGGGCGGCCACGGGATTGGGCCACGGCGTCCTATCCATCGTCGTGGGTACATTTGATTCAAATATTGCCGAACTCGTACGTCATAATGCGCCGGGCAGCCATCATTTTGAAGCCACATTGTTTGTCTTAGTACTAAAGGTACATTTTCTAAAAGAGGGGGCAGTTCATTTTGCAGGAAATTCAGATGAATGTTACCATTCAAAGTTTGTGGCAACTCGTAAGGGCCGATTACTTCGTCATTTAAAATTCCCGTCCATAAGTTTATCTTGAACTGTTGTTGTGATCTGTCCTCTCTCATCAAATTTGGATTTTCTAGGCTATAACTGTGTAAGTTATGCATATTCGTATATCCATCTCGTTTGCATGAAGATTCATCTGACCACAGAATTTTATTAAAAAAGTTCGGATCCTCACGGTTTCTTCGTAACATTTCACGGCAGAATCGTACTCTTACCGGGTAGTCCCTCCTGAGTAATGCTTGGACGCGACGCACATGGTATGGATGATATTGGTAACGTTTTATAATGGAATGAGTCGTAGATTTCGGAATACCCGTTCGTCGTTCGATTTCTCTTACAGAAATACTTGGGTCTTCATCAATTTCTTGCAGTACTCCTTCATCATTATTGTGGTGCGGTCTACCTTCGCCACCTCGATTTCCAGGAATTCTGCCTTCCAAATAAGAGTTGTGATGCATTCGATATCGTTCTGCATAAAACGCAGCTGCAGCAGTAGCACTACCTCTACATTCACCATAAATGTAGTGCATTTGCGCATATTCTCGGGGAGTATAACGTGTGTACGGCATGATGATGAAATAAATACTGCCTGATGAAACAAAATGAGTACCTATATTTCTTATCTTCAATACACAATAAAAACAAAAAGTGGAAAAGAAGTCTGGTACAGGACAAAAGAAAGATGCGCAAAAAAATTATGTTTAGCAATGTATCTGTCGAGCTCTGAAACTTCGTTGGAATCTGGAGACAATTGCGACATTTATTACAAGAATTCGTGTATTAATCGGTGCCATGTCGAATAATCGACCATTTAATTTGGATATTAATTTTATTAGGCTGATTACATAAAAAGTCCATTTTGTGAACATACTCTTTAATGCTATCAAGCAATTTATTCGTTATTATTAATAACCATTTCCACTTTTCATCTTGATAAAATCAAAACAAAACACTTTTTAGGGAAAAGTATAAAAGTTGATGGAAGCCTAGAATGAAACCACACTCTAATTCAAGGGAAATATCACTCCCTCCAAAAATAATTTTAGTACGTTTTATTCCATGGTAGAGTCTGGACAAAATGGGCATTCTTTTGTAATGAATATCCACCTTCACGTGGTTATGTTTTTTTCAGACAATAATGTCAAACTTTTGTTAATAAAAATTGGTGGGATTCAAATCTGGCATTTTACCTCTATTTCTTGAAAAAATGTATCAATTACTGAAAAACTGTTTTGTACGTCTGAAAGCATTACTCATCATTAATCTTCAGCAGCAAAGATATTTGCATTAGTCTTAATTTGTAGACATAGCACTCAAAAATCCGAGGTGAGGTAGCGATTTTCTAGAAATTCTTAAAATTCCCATTATCTCAAAAACGGTGAGATTTTTACAGGGGTGAAATTTTGATATTCTGAACAGTCATGACCTGGTCTATCACCAGTGCCAATATTGTACAAGGTTTACCGGACACCCTGTATATATATATATATATATATATATATATATATATATATATATATATATATAGTAGTTTTATTGAAATCTACCTAAACATATACTTACTCGTCTAATGAACACATCCATTATTCAGTTTCCCTAGCTTTCTCTGCGAAAACATCAAACAAAACAAATCACAGTTTATTTTAATGAGCACCCGAACAATTTAACATGATCCGAGCATATATGGCGGTCAGTGATGCATAATTTTCGAATAAATAATAGATTTTACCGCAAAAACCTTGGTCACCTATGGTGATACGCGCGATGCGCTGACTACATTCCTACTTCTCGCTAAAAATGGCCAGCATTAGCAAGTGCTAATGAACCTACAGTGTGTTGACGATCATAAGTTGAATACATATTGTTTATTAATGGATGTTAAGGTAAAAGGATCATCGACGTATGGGTCATCTAACCATATGCGAATTTAACTGTCCACTACTGCCGATTTATTATAGCAATTTGCGCTGGTACTTAATTAAAACTTTTCTTTTAGGTAAAACATTGTTGGATATATTCTTCTAGTAGGTACTTACCCGGTTCCGAGCATTATTCTTCGGTTATGGAAGTGAAGCGAGCATATTTCAACTGAAGTGTCAATAATCGTGGCGTAAAAGAAACCTGTCCTTTGCTACTAATTGATACCATAGAAATGATGTAAAAGTGCTTGTTGACACGTGAATTGTCCGAATAGGACAGCTGTAGCTCGAGAACCATCAGATTGAAAAAACATCGGTCAAGTGCGAGTTGGACAAGTGTTCATGTTCATGAACTTAGGCAATCAACTTGATTTTGAAAGAGTGTATTGTTTTGAAGGACGATTTACGTAAATAGCTTGTCTATTGTCCTCAAACAACAAATGTGTCTATTTATCCATTCATAATTCAACGAAGGCAGAATCATAGCCTATTATGCAAAAAAAAACAATGAGGTTTACAGGGCGATTCAAAAGTACTCTGACAAACTTCAGGAGGTGATTCCTCACAATATTCTAATATGAATTGTCCAAATAAAATAAATTTTATTTTTATTTTCGTTTTTTTTAGATAACTTTTGAAATACTGACCTTAATTGAACGAAAATTGGTATTGAGAGGTTTTTTTTTGAGGTGTCGAATTCTAACCCGATGTTATTAGTGCTCTTACTCGTAGGGGGCGCCACCTACACGTATTTTTCTTTTTTGAAGATTCATAACTTTTTTGATCGTACTTCTAGCACATTTTTCAGTAAAAAAAATCAATTCCTCCATCATATCTACGTAAAAAAATTACCCCTGTTACGAGTCGCTATAAGCAACCATATACTAGATATTTGGACTTGGAAATTTCAAGTCGATTATTTGATAATCAATGCTTGTTGAAGTTATTACCATTATTCTGCATTTTTCACAAGAATGCTTAGGAAATGAATTTGACGTTTAAGTAAGTAGTTTTGGTTATTTGTAGGAGGCGCCACCTATTCTATTTATTTTTGATCGTTTAAAATAGTTATTTTTGTATCAAGGGTGCAAAATCTGATTTGTTTCAATAAAATTTGCAAGAAATATCAACATTTTATTTCAAGAAATTTTGAATATGTAGAATAAAATAAAATAAAGGAAACTAAATTGTATTCCAATAAATTGTTCAAAGTGTCCACCTTCAGCGAAGATACAGGCATTAAGTCTTCTAGTCATTGAATCTCGTACCCGCTCAAAAATTATTGGTGTATTTCTTATTGTTTCACAGGCGTCTACTATTCGGTTTCTCAGATCTTCCTCGTTCGCTACTGGAGTTTTATAAACTAGTCGAAAGGAAGGAGTTAGTTACGGTGTTCCACAAGGCAGCGTGTTAGGTCCACTATTATTCAACATCTACATTAACGGCCTGTTCTCACTCCGGAGTAGCGCAGAAATAACCGGATTCGCGGATGATACAGCTATTTCCTACAAAGCACACGACTGGGATGAGTTAAAAATGAAAGCGCAAGAGGACTTCAACAATATTAAAAAGTGGATGGATTATAAAAAATTAACGATAAATTTACAAAAAACTAATTATGTGCCATTTACATGCAACAAAATTAATACTCCGCCTTTTAGCACGCTTGAAGTGGAAACCAAAAACACCTCACTGACAATTATGCCCAAGACAAACATTAGGTATCTAGGGGTTATAATAGACACGCATCTCAGATGGGATTGTCACATAGACTACGTAATAAAAAAACTGCGAAGTATTTTGCACGTATTTAAATATCTGAAAAAATCTTTACCAGCACAGTACCTCAGAAATCTTTATTACGCACTAGTGGAGAGCCATTTACAATATGGTATAACAGCATGGGGTGGAGCTCTGAGGACCCATACCAACGCACTCGAGATTCTTCAAAAAAGATTTATGAAACTGATATTGTCAAAATCACATAGATACGGTTCAAATTTACTATACTCAGAAGCCAAGATATTTGACATGAGGCAATTATATTTTTATAAAATCAATTTAAAATACCACCAAAACAGACACTCAGCCAAAATACCTATCCACACCTACTGCACACGAAAACGGCATCTTCACACAATCCCAGTTGTACATAAGTCGGTTTCAAAAAGGTCGTATTCATAAGTGGCACCCAAGCTGTATAACTCGCTACCTGACACCGTCAAAACATGGAATGGCCTATTACCATTCAAAAAAGAATTAAAAAAACTTCTTCAATAAACCCAGGGAAACGATTAAAAACTTAACAGAGAACACCTAATATTTCGTGTGACTAATGACTAACTGTACCTCCTATCAACTATTATCATTATTGTTATAGCTATCAATCAACAAAATACTTATAAACATAACCCATTTCAACATGTACTCATTCTTGCTTATACACACTGTGAATTTCAATCTTTATTCTTTATGTTCTACAAATACCTAGTACAAATAATTCCTACATGTCCTCTATACATATATGTATATGTCCTACTTATGTTTATTTCTCGAAACAAGTATTAATTACTTATCGAGTATCATTTATTGATAAACTATATGAATCCTTAGAATAGATATAATCTAATTTTAAACATATTTCATTGATTTTATATTTATTATATCTTAAAACCATGTACCTTACTATTATTATTATTGTTAACAATAAATGATTTTATTGATTTATTATTATTAGTGACTTCAAATGTCCCCAAGAATAAAAATCTAACGGGTTTAGATCTGGGGACCTTGGTGCCCACGCCTGGTTAGGTTCTTCTACACCTCTTCCGATCCATCGATTTGGATAGACAGTGTTAAGGAATTCCCTGGCTACAACGCTAAAATGGGCCGGAGCCCCATCATGCATAAACCACACGCGGATACGAATTTCTGATGGTACATTCTGAAGTAGTCCCGGCAATTCATTTTCTAATAAGTCTCTGTAAGTTGCGCCATTCAGTCGGAACGGAAGAAAGAAAGGATCTATCAAGTAATTATCAATTATTGCCGCCCATACATTTACAGAAAATTGATACTGATAATGTCTTTGTGATAGCATTTCGGGAGAAGTTTGCCTCGTCCGTGAATAGTTGCGTTGGGGAAAGTCTCGTGGCAAAAGAGCTTGTACCCTATGAATACGGTATGGATAAAATTGTTGATCGTGGATAATTCTCCAAACTGTGGACTGAGTAGAATTGAGAGCTTTAGCATTCATTCTTGTACTTGTTTCTAGATTCTCCTCGAGAGTGTTCAAAACAGCTTTTTCCAATTCTGGGGTCCAGACTGCTCGTGGTCTTCCAATAATATCAGCTACCCTCGTAAAGCTACCTGTTTCTGCCAAACGACGACTGGTGAATGTTGGAGCTGAAGGCAGTACTCGATTAGGAAATCGCTCCTAAACGGCGTTTCTTCTATAAGTATGCGAACGGTAAAGCACATCAACAATTCATTGGCAATCACAAGTTCGGTAAACTGCCAGAAGAAATTGCTACTTTTCTGGAACTAGCGCATTCGAAAGAGAATACTGGGCACTGCTTTCGCAGAACTTCGGCCACGTTGCTGGTGCATTCTGGTGACATAACAATGTTAAAGCAACATGGGTCTTCTGCGGTCGCGGAGGCCTATATCGAGGACTCGCTAGCCAATAAGTCGAACATCGGCAATAAAATATCCTCAGGTGATTCCGGAGAATCAAGTAATGTGGGTAATAATTTTATTCATTTCACGAAAAAAGATGGAAGTGGAGAGAGTTCAATTGTATTAAATAACTGTTCACAATTCACCATGAATATATCTAATAAGTAAAATTTTCCTGTTGTAGTTTGTAGTTGTAATGTAATAAAACCACATTTGTGTATTTTTTTTATTTAAAACTCCATCATTTTGTGTTTGCCTAATGTTATTGTCAATTTTAATTATCAGTTTGATTTAAATTATTACCTGGTACTTTGCCTAGCAACGATCTTTTTCTGAATAGGCAGTAAAAATATACCTTTTAAACCTGTCAACTGTCATTAGAAAACCGCTTTTATTGTCATTTGGAGAAAAAGCAATAACATACGTTTGGGAATTGACATCAGTGCCATTTCATTTAAGTCGACACTTTTTCGTCAGATATTCGATTCTTCTGGAATACCTCTAGTACTTGTCAATGATAATAATGCATCATTTCTCATATCCCAAGAATTGGAAACAAACAGATGGTACTCGTAAATTAGATTACAAATGAAAACATAACGACATATTAAAATATATGATACCAAGTGAATAATATAGATAGATAGATGTTTATTAACTACGGTATATAAGGATACATTAGTAGCAAGTCATTAGTACAGAGTGAT
Source organism: Gonioctena quinquepunctata (assembly GCA_018342105.1). Lineage (NCBI taxonomy): Eukaryota > Metazoa > Arthropoda > Insecta > Coleoptera > Chrysomelidae > Gonioctena > Gonioctena quinquepunctata. The sequence goes on from JAFIRS010003033.1 coordinate 70,234, forward strand.
AATAGAAACAGCAGATCTGCACAAAGATCCTTAAGAACATTAGAAATAAAAAAGAAAAAAATATATATAAACAGTGAATGTACAACATTGAGTAAAATAGATCTGATATATAAACACACAAACGTACATACACACAGACTTAATAATAGGTACATATTAGAAATGTTATAGAAATTCAAACACTGAGGTTAAGGCAACATATTCCTCTGTACTATGAAAACATTTGTTAATTAGATATTCCATGATTTGTTTTTTCAACATTGGCAAGGGTAAATTCCTGGTAGTGGACGGTAAGATATTCTGAAGGTTGACATCGAGTGAGTTCTTTGAGGATTTCTGTAAGTTAAACCGATAAGGTCTTAATAGGTTAGCCCCACGGGTGTTATACTCGTGAAAATGGGAGTTGGTCGGAAAACCATCTTTATGTTTATGTATTTCCAAGAGAGTATGGTATATGAAAATAGATGGTAATGACATGATGCCCAAATTTATGAAAAGTGGGCCTACATGAATCTCGGTAACCTGCATTTGAAATTGTTTTAATTGCGCGTTTTTGGAGCGTGAAAACTTTTGTAGCATTGGAGGAGTCACCCCAGAGCAGAGTTCCATAGCTAGCATGAGAATGGAAAAATGCATAGTACGCCGAGAAAAGCGTTTCCAAGCTCACAAAGTTTCTCAATTGCCTGAGTAAGAAAATTTATTTTGAGAGTTTCTGGCTCAGTGCTTCTACGTGAGGTGCCCAATTCAAACTGTCATCAAGTGTGATTCCCAATAAGTTGACGGTTTTTGCCACCGAGTATATTGATGTGGATCACCTCTACTAGGTCAAAGTGATATTTCAGTGTTATACATTCATTTTGAAAAATAATAATTACAAAATAAATAACACTATAACACGAAAAAAATGCAAATATTCTGTTCTATACCACTGGTTTGGTAAAATTGATGCCCGTAAAAATCTAATTGAAATGAGCGTTGTTGAGAAATCAGTTATGTAATGGAATATCCTTAACTGTTTTTTTTATCAAAATAATGTACACGATGAAAAAGAAACTTGTTTAATTCAGGTGTTCAAACTGACAACCCAAATCTTTATACGTTGTTTTTTTATAATTCTTCAATCAGAGCCAACAAGGTTTTTTGATCATTTACTCTTGAGAAATTATATTCCAGTGGATGATTAATTTATATATCAAGGATAATAAAAAACCGGTAATTGTTTGATAAATCTCCAAAAAAATTATGGTGTATTTATTGATTGCAAATTGGGTTTTCATTATTTGATTGGACGAAGCATGAAAGGATTAATCTGCAATAATGAGACTTCAATTTGCAATTTCCTAAAAGCAAATTGCTTTAGCAGAAGTTTCAGGTGTGTATGCGATAAAATATCTCAGCTCGAATGCTATTTGATTGAAATATTTCACAAAACAATAAACACTGAATAAAATTTCAAAAACAATAAGTTTTGTGAATTTTTAACATAAAAAATTACTATAAATATTTCAAATCGAGTGAGAAATTGTTATTCTGTGCGATTTTCACCTATATTTTTTCTACGACTGTTTTAATATACAATATCAGCAAAATACTACGAAATTTACTCAAGAGAAATGTACTTTCACTAATTATCATTATTATTTGAAGAAATTAACGCACTTGGTAAATTTTACACTGCAATATTACAAAAAAGTACCTTCCTATTTGTTATTAAAAATATTCAATGTTACATTGGTACAATTATTAAAAACAACTTCTGGTTAGCTAGAACCCGGTTTTCTTGATTGATCATATTGTCTATATTTGATGTCGATGGAAGGTCTAATAACTTATTGATCGCCACCAAAATTATGTTGGCTACGTCATTTCGATTAATATGTAACCCTCAGCTAATGTCATAATGCGCCATGCCGTTTCAATATCGTTATGTCTTCGCTACCATCAAAATATTGTGAACAGAGATCGGTATATAAACTCAGGATTTGAAAGTTTATTGATTCCCATTTTTGGACAATACATTTTCCTTTCTGATGATTTTAGAAAAAATACATTGTTGACATTACTTGGTTGGAGGCTCCAATATTTTTTCAAAGTGTTGGGATATTCTCCAGTTATAGTAAAATTTCAGGAATTTTTCGTGATGTAAACCAAAATTGCGGCATCTACATCTTCAAAACGTGGATTTTCTTCTCGTAGCACTCACAATTCCCACGATAAGTACAATCTGCAATGAATGAATTCAAACCAGATGTATTGGTTAATACTTTCAAACTTGCCAAACTCTCTATGTCATTAAAGCAAGAAGCCGTTAAAAATCTGGCACTTGCCAAGTTTTTCGATATTTCAGCATTTTTAACCGACGAAACCAAAAAGGAGGAGTCGACCCGTATATTTTTTTTCCATCATTTTTTTTATGTATGATCACGCAAACTTTTTACTGAGGCGTCCGATTCCGATAATATTTTTCAGTGGATAGGGTGTACTTCGAAGGTGGTCCCATTTGAATTTTAAAGATGAAATCCACCCCTAAGGGTAGCAACATGAAGGATATTGATCACTCACCCTCTGAATTCTGGTCAGTTAACCGATTCTATCAGGCATAACTTTGTACTGGGTTCTTCGATTTGGATGATTCTTTTTTTAATAGATAGGTTATACCTTATATTTAGATTTTGAATGGAATTATATATACCATTACGGGTAGGAAAATAGGGGATAATTGATTTTTCACTTATGAACATTGGCACACACATACGTAGTTGACAATGACAGATCGCTACTGACATTATTTCTGTTCCACATCCGTCAAAACCATTATATTCTATGGGAGGATGGAATGATATACAAAGTAATGAAATAAACTAACCAGAACAACAAAAATCATTTATATTACAACAAATAGTAAAAGTAGATAATCATATTATTTAACTGGTAATAGTTGAAGTGAGGTGGGTAAGTAAGTATTTTGGAAGTAATCAAAAAACAAGTAGGTGGTAATTAGTATACTTTAGCCATAAAAAATTGAAAAATAAAAACTTTTTAACAAAAAATTAACCGACGAAATACGGAACTGGAAAGTAAAAAATAAAATAAACCCTTTTAGTCTCAGTAACTAAGCTCCTAAGCTAATGTAAGTAACTAATTTTGAGTCGGCGCCAAACAAACAAGCAGATGAATTAGGTAAGGCGTAAAATGATGGCATCGAGTTGCGCGGTGACATTCTGATAATTTTTTTGAAGTAATTTAATGATGTTCGTTGATTTTCTGTTTGGCGCCGACTCAAAATCAGTTACTTACATTAGCTTAGGAGCTTAGTTACTCAGACTAAGAAGGTTTATTTTATTGTATTATTAAATATGAAATTATTGTGAAACTTACTTTTGTTAAAAGGAAAATGTTGTCTGGGGATTCTTTGATAAACGTAAGAATCTCCTTTGTTGTGAAACCTGTAGATTTGTTTGCTTTGTATCCATCTGATTTCCGCTTTTGAAAGGCTCTCAATTTTGAGTATTCACTTATATCCCCGCCATCATTGATACTAAGCATCGTTTTTAACATACTATACAATGCCCCTAAAGATTTAAAAATATTTTATGTATATCCAAAGTAAGCCATCGGAACGTACATTCTACTATTACTCGAGACAAACTGGAAATTGCAACTACTCTAGTTGATTTTTTCACTGATATCGGACAAAAATTAGCAAATTATATTATAAAAAATTAGAATGTAAACGAATTCCACGAACTCCCAAATTCAATCTATGTTGAAAATGCGAGTGAAAGAAGTGAGTAAAATTCTCAAAAAAGCTTCTGCACTAGAAAAAATCTCACCTAGAATAATTAAAGAAATCGCAGACCACTATGTTTCATAATAAATAAGCTGCTGAATCAAAGGGTATTCCCTCAATTATTGAAGGAAGCCTCGATCAACACTCTTTATAAAGGTGGAGACAGACTAGAGTGTGCAAATTATAGAGGAATTTTATTGCTTTCATGCATTGCAAAATTCCTCGAAATTATCATTAAGACAGGGTTGGTCTACTCACTACTACTACTCACCATTTCACATACAGGATATCGACGAAAACTTTCCCCTTACTCCAGATAGACGATCATATAGAAATCAAACCTATGCACAAAATGAAATACTCAGTAATCACACTAGAAACTAAACTGAAATGGGATAAACACATCACTACTCTCGTACAGAATCTAAGGAGTTGTCTTTCTGAATTCAAATATTGTAAGCAAATAATGAATATTAAACAACTTCAGTGATGTTCTACGCGTTCGTAGAATTTCTCCTAAGATATGGAATCATAGCCTGGAGAAATGCTTATAATAATTGTATCAACTAGAAACAGTCCAGAAATGTATTTTGAAAATTATGCACACAAAAAAATACTTTTCCACAGATTCTCTCTATAAAATAGCAAATGTCCAAGATATCAGACAGCTGTACTGTAACACTATTTTGTCTCAACAAAGATACTGCACAGACAAAAATCCAATTGTTCATGCATATCCTTCAAGATATAGAAGCAACCAATATCGAGAAAATATATCACCCAAAGATGTTTCTCCTTCCTAGGACCACAAGTAAATAACATGTTACCACCAGAAATTAAAAAAATTAACTGCATAAAAATGTCTAGAAATAAAGTGAAGAGATGGCAGAAATAGACTTGATACTCACCAAATGATTGATCTGAAAAATATCTATTTGATCTGAAAATCGCATAAATTTGGAAAATAAAACTGCATCCTACCATAGCGTTATATTTCTATGTGTATAAATACTCTCTATCCCTCCTTATAAATATATATTTCTTTTCTTTTTATTATCTCTACAACTTATAACTTGTATATTTCAATTATCTACATCGTTTTAAGTGTATTGTAGTCAGGGCCCCCGTAAGGGCTACTGGCGCCTGTGTGCAAAAAAGGATTTTGGCGCCCCTTAAGGCATTTTGGATCATGTTTTTTTATTTATTTTTTTGAAGGTAGGTAGGTAGGTAGGTGCTTGAAATAAAGCAAAAAACTGAACTTTAGAAGTCAAATTTATTTGTAGACTAAAATATCAAAATGAAACAAACAGAATAAAATCATAACAAAATAAATTAAAATAAATTCTTGTTCACACCCATTTTAAAGCATTGACTTAACTAATGGGGTACAGACACGTTGTTTATAAATACTAGAAAACAACCCAAAACTAAAAATCACATCTTTTTCAGGAACAAATAACAGAAATATTGCCTAATATCTACATATATATATATATATATATATATATATATATATATATATTATTTCTCAATCCAACAATTGTTTAAACAAAAGAACAGATCTCAATCATTTAAGTGAGATCTATTCTTATCTATTAATATTGGACAAGAACCCGAATGCTCTCAATAATAATTCATCTTCCTTCTCTAGTTAATACAAACTAACATGAAAGTTTTGTAATAATTAATAACTGATAAATATATTCATCCAATTTTACCATTAGAAAATCTCATCTTCAGTAGTAATTGCAATTGATGTTTTCCACTTTCATGTGGACAGCTTAGACCAAATGTCTCTTCTTCTTCTTAAAAATTGTACAATTTTGACGTTGACATTTTAGGTTATGTTAAATTCCAACCTCGATGCTGTTATTTTCCCTCACTTTTCACATTCATAACCAAAGAAAGTTCACCACAATGGTTTTCGGCTTTTAATAAATTTACCAGTAATGTTTTGTGTTACAAATATTATTCCATAAATCTAATTGTTGCTCCATGTTTTTACATGTTTTAATGCTGTCTTTTACACCTTTTCGTATTTCACCGAAAAACGACCATTCTCACTAACATTGTAAGTAAAGTTTATTTTTATAATTATCAACATACTATAGTAGTTTCACCTTTGTAGCTCCCTGATGATGACAATATTCATTGTCGAAATATTGGAAATATAATGTTATAAGAGTACATTTGCGTTTGCTGCTGTCCCAAAGAATTTCTCAGACTTTTTCCTAACTAGTCAGCTAAGACTACCTCTCCTCTTTCTATATATATATATATATATATATATATATATATATATATATATATATATATATATATATATATATATAAGTACTACTTTCTACTTATACTTAGATATTTGAAAAAATATGCAGATACTTCTGATAAAAAATGCCTAGGTAACTTCGTTATAAAATCAAAAAGGTACAATAGAAAAATAAAAAATAGCTATTGTAGTGGCGATATTTTCCGATACTTTGCTGTTGCAAATTCATTAATTACATCGCTAAAATTTATACCATCAAAAATTTCTTGTTCAATTGCTAATATTGCTAGCCCAGACAATCTTTCTTGAAGCATTGTCGATCTTAAATAATTTTTAATGATTTTTAACTTTGAAAAGATCGCTCGCCAGAAGCTACAGGTACAGGCAATGTCAGAAGAATTATTAGTGAAATGCTTACGTTTGGAAGGGTGGAGATTAAATTGTTTTCAAATATTTATTGTAAAATACTTAAGGGGTCAGTATCATCAGGTAATGAAAACAACTTTAACGTTTTAATTTCATTAAACAAATCATTGGAGTCTATATCCTTATTATCCTGATCTGTCAGTCGTTCTAAAAGATCGCTGTCACTTAATTTGAATATGTCGCTAAAAAATCCGAAAATATTATCATACTCATTTAATAAGTCAAATCGGTTTTTTAGAGAGCTTAAAGTTTGATCTATAATTTTTAAGAAAAAACTAATTTTAAAGGCGGTTTTTGGATCATCTCGGTGTTCATAGTCGAACAGTTTTGGTTTAAATTTCCTCCTGACCGTTGGTAACGGTGGAAAGTCTTCTTCAATTTCGCTTGTACAAGAATTTCTTGAAATAATTGGTCAGATCTATATTGCTGGAAGTGATCAACTAAATTTTGTAGGTAGGTTTGGCATACTTTAATATTAATTGTAATACTTTGCATTTGTTTGCTGACAATATTTATATGAAATAAAACGTCATGCCAAATAATAATTCCACAATTTTTGCAAATTTTTTTGCAATTTTTGATCCTGGGTTTTGGCGCCCCTAAAAGTGATGGCACCCGTGTGCATTGCACACTTTGCACATATGGTAGCGGGGGCCCTGATTGTAGTTGAGAGAAATAAAATGAAAGGAAAGAAAAATTAAATTGAACAGAAACCCACTAGCAAATATTTTCCACAGACAAGATTAACGAGATGATCTTTTATGATTCCGTTTTCTGAAAATTGTCATCACGCACAAGTTGCCACTAATAACTAACTAATATTTTTTTACTTATTTATGCTTTTTCTTTCTCATCCGAACTATGTTTGTTTATAGGTATCTGTAGTGATTTCCCCGCACATACAGTGCACTTAAAACATCCTATTGCTATGATTTGACCTGACTCTGGATCCAACTTCATTTACAATACTTTCTACTCTGTAACGACAATATTTCTTATTGTCTCGTTAGAGATCTAGGATAATTTTTCAAACCCCCGTTGATATCTCAGTGGTGGACAGTTTATCGACAGTGAAATGAATAAAAACGACAAGGTAATCTATGAATTATAATAATTAGTTGGTCAACCCAGTTGTCAATAAGTCATAGACACGGCTACATGAATAAGTACTAGGAAAGCCGTTCTGTTAGGCGGGGAATAAATTTTCAATTTGGAGTGTGGAGTATGAAATCGGATTTAAAGACAAAACTCATTTATATATCGAACAATAACAGAAATAACTCTTTCTCAGAAGTTGGACAGGTTCCACAAAATTTGAAAAGAACATTGTTTCATAGAAAACTCAGTTGTTATTGTTGGGACATTTCTGAAGTTTATCTTCTTCTATGAAGTGAGCTCCTCTCCCTGGGTACCTATACTTCTCCGCAAAAATTATAATTTGTAATTTCAGTAAGTTATTTTGAAAGTCAACAGAAATACTTTCAAATAATCACACAGAGCCAGTAGATATTGTCAATTATATCGGAAAATTACAAACGCCAACTGTATGTTGGTGACGAAATATGAAACAATAATGTCTCCTATATTCTTATTTTCACGGGGGCGAGACAAATTGAGCATCCACCCCTATGCAATTCACCAAGTTATGACCTAATATGCAATGATGAAACCTCTAATCATAATAATCCTGACAGAATAAAAGAATGAAAGATATAATATAAAAAATAGCATAAAATAATAAATAGTTGGTAGAATGTAATAAGACACGCAAACAAATATAGAAATACAATGGCATTATCAAAGTATAAATTATGATACCAGTATAAAGAAATATTACAAGTTACTGAGGTTCATAAAGATATTTCTGTTCTCCTTGATCTATGCCCGAATTCAAGTCTACTATAGAATCAGTTGTCGGACAGAACATTCCTAAACTCTACGGGAAGAAGGTTGAAGAGCCGTCGTACGTTGTGACTTTGAGTTCTTTGCCGGCGATATAATAACACTAACAAATTGAGTTTGTGACTAATATCATAGGAGTGATTTGACGAGTGTGTTGTTTCTTCATTTATATTTGACTAAACCAATATTATACGTTGATAAATGAGTAGCGAGTAGATGGTCATGATTTTATTTGTTGGAAATAGTTCTCTACAACTGGTATTCCAAGGTACATTTGAAATGGTCCCTATTGCGGCTTTGTGCGGTATAAAGATTCTGGTAATATGTGTAGATACTGCACCATAACACTGTATTCCATGTATTGAGTGACTGTGAAACAATATGCGGATACTATTGATTCCATGCTTCCGTATTTTCCTTAATACAAATATCACTTGCGATAGCTTGGTATATAGGAAGAAGTTTATGAGATATCCACCTAAGTTGTGGGTCTCAAACTACACCTAGAAATTTGATATGCTCCTTTTCATCCAAACTATTTGTACCACCTACACTGAAGATATCACAACGAGTTTTGATTTAATTCAAAAAAATAGAATTTGCTGTGAACCAAATCTCATGATAAATAGGTAAGTAATCGGTCCTCTTTTGAAGTTGGATACAGAAAGTTGTATCGTCGGAAAACATACTTGTTATACTCTGTTTCCTAATGTGAGAGAGTAATATAAATCATTATTGAACTGTAAAACTGCCGCATTCCATAGGCGTACGAGTATGAATATCAATATTTATTCTAATTTATCTATTTTCATATTATTCTTACTTTTATATAAGTTTAATATTAGTATAATTAATATCTCAATTATCTGCCTTCCTTCAGAAAACTTTTTTTTCTATTGTTATGCAAATTAAGATGACCCTAATTAAGGACCAATTCGGGGTGTGTACGTTTTAAATAACTGAAATACGGAATTTTAAAAAACTATCATTGCAAGTTTTCAATACAACCTTTGAGTTGTCCACCCTGTTTAATGGATTCTGTCATTGTAAATTTACATTTTATCACTCTCCCACATTAGGTAACAGAGTATAGTACATTATTGAGTGTTATAGTATTTGGCATATCATTTATATATATATATATATATATATATATATATCAGGAATAAGAGTGGCCCTGGTTCAGAACCCTGAGGGACCCCTCTCGTGACAGACATAAATACCCTCTTGGCCTTTTTAACACCTACTGCTTGGCTATGACTTATGAAATTAAGACAGGTAAAGTAAGAAATCGAGACAGCAACTACTTATCCCGTATTTGTCTAGTTTGATCAATAACGTCTGGTGGTCTACCCAGTCAAATGCACCTGTTACGTCAGTGAAGATATTCCCAAACAGTGTTCATACTCCTCAAAGCAATTCTCAAAGTATTTAGTCAAGGATTTCAGGGCCTCGGCTGTAAACAAATCTTTTCTAAAACCATACTGGTCAAAGTCGAAGCAATTCTCAAAGTATTTAGTCAAGGAGTTTAGGACATCGGCTGTGGACAAACCTTTTCTGAAACCATACTGGTATAGGCTTAGTAGATCTTTTGGGTTGAGGTAGCTGATGAATTATAAACTATTTCTAGAATTTTCGAAAAAACAGGAAAAATAATAAATTATTTGAAAGTATTTGGCAAAGAAGGATGCCCTATTTATGTAATGGACACACCTTCCTTTTTTCATACCTTAGGTGACATGTATTAATAACATCTGCTGGTGGTTCAGTTAGAAGGGAGCACATGTCTTAACAATGAACATACTGAAACCTTCCTCCTTAGCTTTTGCATTTTTGAAGTTTTCTATAACATACTTGATATCTGATGGGGTAACTGGTTTGGGAAATAATGAATATTGTATTTGGATAATTTTTTTAGCGACTCGGGTTTAACATATTCTTTCTCTAGTTTTGGTCAATGTTCTTGGCATCAGTGATGGAAAATGAATTTAAATCATCTTTACTTGAGTTGACAGATTTCACATGTTTTCTCTTTCCGCCAATTTCTTTATTGACAATATTCCAGACTATATTCCGTTTGTTGTCAGATCCATAATACGTTTATTGTTGAATGCAAGTTTGGTACTGTCTAACAATTTGTAATAACTCTTTTTGGGTTGGGTGTTGTTTCAACTAAGAGTGTAAAAACATTAATCTGTTTTTTGCATCATGAATTTCTGGAACCAACCAGTATGATGGTGACCTCATAGCTGTTTTTGCTTTTTTTGGAGTGAAATATATATTATGATAAGAGCTGGAAATTGAAATAAAAGCTCAATTGTTGTCATTTGTAGTTGAGCTAACACCTTCCCATTTTTTATTACTGAGGTAGTTCAACATCAGTTATATATTATTTTCGGAATATTTGTTTGTACTTTGTGTGCCACTAGGAACCCTATGAACCAAGATTCCTAATCAAATTACTGTTATTATTGCACCGTCAAAATATATTTAGAGTTTTCCTATACATATACCTACAAAATCTTACAACAGAGTACCAGGAACACGATTAACATACGTTCCCGCGAAAACCACATAGATATAACAGCTCACTACAGATCTCCTATGTGGATGAGTTGGACTATAAATCTACAAAAAGCTGCTCCAAGGGAATATTAAAAATTACTTTATTGAATCTAAAATATCTTCAATACAAGATAATATCACATCCACTAACAATGAAACAAAACAGCTCTACAAAGTGTATTCAATGGAATTTGGCATAATACAAATAATTACATATAAAAAATATCGATATTTCTCAACTTCGTTAAAGACCGCTGTTACTGTTACTGTTAATGATGACATCAAATTGGCCTCAGAAGACAAAAAGAAACAGAATAGTTGAGAATACAATATTCCTTTCTCTTTGGAATTGAAGAGGTTGCATCCTTCCAATGTACCTATTGTACATAAATCATCAGACTATGATCGAGATCAAAGAATGTTATTCCATAAATGATTGATAAATAATGACAATGACAACTTGTCACTTACTAATATTATTTGTTCGGTTGAATCGACTTTCACCTTGAATGGAGAAGTCAACATTGCAAATTGTAGGTAGGTAAGAAGACCGCAAGAACATCGTATACAATACCCTCAAAAGGCAGGAATTTTCGGCGACAGGATTCTGGAACTTGACAATATTGTGAGACATCCATTATTTTTTCAAAAATATCCAATCCCTATACTAGTACACTTATACTCGAGTGAATATTTCCAAAACAAACAAGGCGGTGCTTCTCCCCAAAACGATTCAAATGTTGGTAGATATCTGGATCGATTGATATAACAAAAGAGCCAGCCAGATCACCAAAACTCATTTCGTCAGATTTTTTGTGAGGTCACTTCAGAAGCGTGGCCTATAAAAGTGATCTTCACGATAACACATAATTTTTAAAAGTTGATCATAGCTGGATGCCATCTTTTTCCTTCAAACATTACACATAGAATCCAGAATTTTTTAAGTCCCTGAATCAAAAAAGGAGTCCAATGGAACATTAATTGTTGGTTCATGTTCATTTTTAAATATCTCTGGTTCCCAACCATCCAAAAGTGGTAGTTTTTTAAAACATATAAACAATAATATGGGTTCCGAAAATCTAGAAATGTACTGTATGTACTATTGGAAAATCACCAACGTCATTGCCGGAAAGACTGTTACGACAAAATGAGTCTGTAATAAAATTTGATTTGTCCGAGTAATTTATTCAAATATTTCATGTGTTTCTACGTTTCTAGACAATTCTGAGGTTACGTCCCGCGTCTATTCTTTCACAAACATTGACAATCAGCCAGCAAAATGACTTACAGGTTCTTTAAGACACCTGTTTCTCGGGAATGAAAGTTGTCCCCGCATGGGGTTGTCAGTAGAGATAGAACTACTGTTGTTATTGTATACACGGAAAATATTAGTGATATTTTATTGCCGGACGGGACATTTTTAATTACAATTAACATACCAGATGTTCGCTGGACAAATACGTAACTGTGTTTTTCTTTGAATTATGACGTCGTTTCTTTCTTCGGGTATAATTGATTGCATTTTCGTTGTCAACGATGGACCACCTACGAATAGTGGAGATGTAATTCTGGAGACTGAATGTGAGGAATCCGAGGGGTTGTGAAAAAAAAACGATTGACTGCGAGTCGAGCCTTGTTGCACATTGAGAGCTCAGTATATGTAAAAATTATGAGATATAAGGAAGCATTTTTTTAGAGTTCCTTTATTAAGAACGGCTAAAGAAAGTTTAACAGAACTTTGGTACGTCCCTGAATATTTGGGGTTAATATTAATTCCTAGTTTATAAAATAAATGTAAATACCCAAAGCTACTGGAAATAACAAGAAAATCCGGCATACAACAGAGCTGTGTTTTTCCATGTAATACAAAAAGGGAGAACAGTTTCTCGGCTGGTTTTTATTGAACGGGTGAAAGAAGTTCAACTAGCGATACGAAAAACCCTAGAATTCCGGTCCAGTTCTCAGATTAACGGACAAAAAGTTCGCCGTTCTTATCCCAAAACGGACAAAAAGAGTGCCTTTCTTAGTAGATTTTGTATCCCAATTTGTCGTAGATTTGAAACATATAAAAGACTTGTACCTGCCGTGAGCCCGTGGGGCTCTTGTTCCTGCTGTGCATCCGAGGTGTTAATCAGTATTTGACCGTATAAAGATTGAAAGTGAAAAGTTCTCTCCAGAAGCTTTCCATGTTTCATCAACAACTAACATTAAATCCTGGGAAAAATGGTATCGCCAAATCCAGATGTTGAATCCAGGGTCTTTGATAGCTCAGTGGGTAGAGCATAAGGTAATCTTAAGGTCGTGGGTTCGAATCCTGCTATGATTTTTTTCTGGAATTTAAAAATTTGTCTGCAATGCCACAAATTCCTTACTATTATATATTGTAATGTATGATGAATTTGAATGATAATAGTTGTTATTATATAATGAAGATTGCTAATAATTTTCGCTATTCTTTGTGAGCCAAATTGATATTACATAGATATATATTTTCACCCTGTATATGTATTGTATGCTGTAATAATAATTGCTAGCGAACGTCACTGTTCTCTCGTCACGCTGCTGCCAATTGTTATCACTTTTCTCACCACGGCTAAGCAACAGTTGGTACGCCTCTTACCTCAGATAGCCGGTTCAGGCAATAGAGCCACTAGCCATTGCTGTCTAATTTCAGTTTATTCAATGGTCATTGTTATGATAGTTGATCATTGTAAGAAAATAAACAACAGAGTATCAAAAAGCAATTATTTCCTTTATTCAGGAAGACTTAATTTTACCTGGCCTACGAGAAATAACTTATACTAATGTGAATCTACAAATATTCACGGATAATCATTAAAATCAAATCATGGATAGATAGACAGAACCTCACTTTTTCCTTGAGAGTGAATATTTCTTTTATGGTTCAAAATAAAGTGAAATAAAGTTCTTCAGATGTGAGATACGTTATTTGTGATATTGTTCATGGACCGGATGTGCACTATTAAAGTTTTTATACCTGCTGGCGATGTCAGTGTTCAAGATATACCCTGAAACTGGATCCTTTCTCACTCCAGGCTCTATCAGTAACTCCAATACCATAAATCAGGAACCATACATATGCAGAATTCAGCTTTGGACACTTGGATATGTTGTATAATTAAAGTAATATTGGTTTTTCTCTTCTAATGTTGGAATTATTTCATTTTTTCTTTCTCCCAAAATGTTGCGTGGCATTCCCTTGTAAATTTATTTTTGATCTCCTTGTGGCTTTGTTTTCTGCTACCTTGGATACCAATTTTCCCTCTTCTTTTTCATTTGAATGTTTGAATTCGCGCACCAAATTTCACTTTCCTGTTTGGGTTATCTTTATAATTTATATATACAACTATTTTCCCATTCTTATTACTATGTACATATTTCAATAATAATTGCTTATGATTGGCTAATCTCATCAAGAAGTTTGCTGTTCTACCATTGGCTACTTTTAGTTAGCTACAATTTCATATACCGTATGTTTCAAATTTATAAATGTGTTGATCACTTTTTATCCATGAAAATTTTGTAAAACTAGACTTTTTGTTGTCTTTTTACCAATTATGGGTTATAATCATTATGACAGTGTATGAAATTGATTGTGTTATAGTATTTTGACATTTTTATCTATCCATATTATACAAAGCCTTACAAATAAATAGAACTTCCAAAATTATGTCAAAACAATCTCTTGAAACTAATAACTATTTAGTAATTATTCTTTTTTGTGAGTTTTTTTCCTTTCAAAACTTATAACTGGCATAACATAACATAACAATATATATATATATATATATATATATATATATATATATATATATATATATATATATATTTATATATATATATACATCTATATATATATATACATACATCTATATGTATATATATATATATACAGAGTGGGCCATTGAAAACGAAACAGCGGCTCTGTAGGTCGGCAGAACCGAATTATATAAAAACGCGCGGACACGTCAACTACATTTTCGAGGGGGACATCGTTCGCGATTAAATTCACCCAAAATACATTCCATACCTCGGAGCTGTGACCGCCACACCTAAATTTTCAAATGGCAACATATGGCAAGTGATACCTCATTTGAAAGATAATTTCCTTCTTAATATCAAACAACAAAAATAAATTAATTCTATCGATTCGTTTTCGAGATATAGGAACTTGAAGTTGAGAAATCACTTTTCATTCACTTAATTAATAAAAATAACACTAACAATGAATTTAAATTTTCAAGGAATCAAATGATCTAACTGTTTACCAACAAATTACATGCAATTCCTTTTCAAATTTTTATTTCATCCTCATTTACTTGATCGAAAGAAATTTAAGGTTCCTAAGAATCGATAAAAAGACGTTTTCTCGAATTCGACTCAAATGCGAGTACAACAAAAACATGTATGAGATAATTTTTTTTGCCAAATCGCAACTGTGGACGTCTATCAGTGTCAAACTTATCTTTGATTGAACGACATTAGAGTGAATTACTTGACTAAAGCTGCTGAATACCTTTCCGCAATAATGGTGTATAAGATCGCGGAAAGAGTTGAAATAATTTTTTTTTTTAATAATGATGAGTGCGGTAACCGTACAGCTAATTTGTTCAATGAAACGCATCCAGATAAACTTGGTGCTAGAAAATACGTTCTAGAATTAGTGCAAAAATTTTGGCAAACTGGATCAGTAGCCAACAAGAAACGAGACCCAGAACGTGAATTTCCGTTGAAAAATGAAGCTGTTGGAGTTGCACTTTTAGGACAAGTTCATGCAGACCCAACATTGAGCACAAGGAAATTGGCTAGTGTTATCAATATCAGTAGAACCAGTATCCGCCGAATCCTGAAACATCATAAATTCTACCCCTACAAAATACATTTGGTACACCAATTGAATGAAGATGATTTTGAGAGGCGACAGGAATTTTGTGAAATTATGACTACGAGAATTTCCTTTTCATCATCTGCGTTTCTGATGAGTCTGCATTCTTTTTGAATTCGACTATGAGTCGTCATAATTGTCGTTATTGGTCAGATGCCAATCCACATGTTTTCCACGAAGTCCATACTCAATGTTTGGGCCAGTATTTTCGGGGACCAGTATTTCTCGACGGTAACCTGACAGGAGAAACTTATTTGGAATTATTGAATGAATTTGTTTATCCACAATCAGTAGACATCATTGAAAATGACGATCGTTGCCATGAAGATCACTTGATATTTCAACAAGACGGGGCACCTCCACATTATGCACAGCCTGTTAGGGCGTTTTTGGATAGAATGTTTCCTGGAAGATGGATTGGAAGAAGAGGCTAGCCAGATCTCCAGATTTAGCCACACTCGACATTTTCCTGTGGGGTCACTTGAATAAAACTAAATCTTTGCAACCGAACCAGAATCTCTGGAAGATTTACGAAGGAGAATTATTGAAGAGTGGCGTTGAATAACTCCAGAAATGCTACGAAATGTGAGGTCTCGTTTTGAACAGAACTTGTACTATTGTATGGAAATGGGTAGTAGACAGTTTGAACATTTAGTTCATTGACAATAATAATTATTGCGACGGTTGCTTTATCAGATATTGTTTTTATTGATTGAGTGAATAAAAAGTGATTTCCCAACTTCAAGTTCCTATATCTCGAAAACGAGTGTTTTTATATAATTCGGTTCTGCCGACCTACAGAGCCGCTGTTTCGTTTTCAATGGCCCACTCTGTATATATATATAGAACTCCTTTCCAAAAACTTTTTCCAAAAAACCAAATAAAAAAATATCAAGAAATTCCAGGACCTAAGTTTTAAATCCAGCGATTTTTCCTCTCGAAACATGCTGATGAATGGATAGAAAACTTAACTAACATAAATAGCCCAAGAACCAAATTTTTCAATTGAAACCACCCCAAACAACATTCCCACACAGGATATCATAAGTAGCATCGAAACAAATATCATCCTCATATCAACTATTGTATGGAAATGGGTAGTAGACAGTTTGAACATTTAGTTCATTGACAATAATAATTATTGCGACGGTTGCTTTATCAGATATTATTTTTATTGATTGAGTGAATAAAAAGTGATTTCCCAACTTCAAGTTCCTATATCTCGAAAACGAGTGTTTTTATATAATTCGGTTCTGCCGACCTACAGAGCCGCTGTTTCGTTTTCAATGGCCCACTCTGTATATATATATATAGAACTCCTTTCCAAAAACTTTTTCCAAAAAACCAAATAAAAAAATATCAAGAAATTCCAGGACCTAAGTTTTAAATCCAGCGATTTTTCCTCTCGAAACATGCTGATGAATGGATAGAAAACTTAACTAACATATAATAGCCCAAGAACCAAATTTTTCAATTGAAACCACCCCAAACAACATTCCCACACAGGATATCATAAGTAGCATCGAAACAAATATCATCCTCATATCATCCTTGCAGCAAAGCCAAAAAAATTAAATACGTTCCAACCTATGTAATACCCTAACCAATCATAAAAACAAAACCCAAAAACGATCTCTACTCAAATTATTCCAGAGGAAAAAAACTTTAAAAAATGATCAGAGAACATCCTAACCTAAAAATCCTCAGACCAGATGAAAGTAATAAGGCGGTTATAATGAACCCAGAAGACAATATAAAAAAAAAGTGGGAACAACACAATTACATAACTAAAGAAACAGCTTCCGAATTAAAAATCCATAATGCACCACCGCCAACAATATACGGCCTTCCAAAACTACACAAAGAAAATATTCCTTTACGACCAATATTCTCATGCACCCAAACCCCTAGCGAAAATCTATCTAAATATCTCAGCAACATCTTTTCCAACATAATACACCAAAATCCTTATTACGTTAAAAACTCCTGGCGTTTCAAATCTTTGGAAAAAATATTGAAATCCCTGACAACCACGTTCTAGTATCTTTCGATGTAATCTCTCTGTATACTAACATCCATTACAACTTGTAAAAAGCATTATATTGAAAAAACGGTACGCAATAAGTAGTTTCACAAAAATTCCCCTAATTGATTTCCTGGAAACTACCGAATCATCTCTCACGTCAACATATTTCAGCTTGATTCGCCTGTCATCGTAGTGTTTACTTGTAATTTATTGTCAAGTTGAAAAGTGTTATTAGTAATGGAGCAAGTGGTTGCAACTGGGTTTTTACCCGTTACGAGCCACAGCATTGGTACGATCGGGTAACGTGTGTCAGGTGCGGGAATTTGAAAAAATTATTATTCAAGCATACATGCGAAAGTGATTAGCCAAGCAGCAGCGACGACAAATCAGTGCTCGACAGTCGAATTAGAGGTGAATAAATATTTGCACAAAAAATTGTTAAAATTTAATGAAAACTTACATGTCTAATGTTATATAAACTTTCACATGTTTTTCATATGGTTCGTTTACTGTCTGAATTTGACTAAAAAAAAATCTGTTTTACATGAAAAAACTATGTTTCATCTAAGTTTTTTTTAGATTATTGTAATCATTTATTTGTTGAAAATATAAACAGGATGTTCATAAAATCAGATGTGGAATCATCTGCGACTGAAAGATAAACTTTAGTCACTATCTTCCAGATGTAGTTCAATGTCCATCGTGGCTTTAGCCGGGGAAGTAGTTGTTTTCTGTTAGACATTAACAAAATAACTTCATTTCAATCGTGGATTTTTCAATTCACAGCAAAATCTTTCTATCAATATTCAATTGAGAATGTTTCCCTTTTCAATTGTAATCATTAGTATGAACAAATGTAATCGTTTATATCAATGTGGAAATTAATTCTAATACATTGATGTCCCCGAGCAAATATGCATAAAAAATTATGAATTTACTTGGAAAATTTCCAAGTACAAAGTAAATATCAATACTGCATTTATTGCAATTTGTCAATAATTTTCAACAAAACTTTTAAAAAATAAAATAAACTGACGAAAAAAGAAGCAAAAAATAAAATAAACCTTCTTAGTCTTAATGATAATTCAGCTCTTAAACTAATGTGAGTAACTAAGTTCGATTCGGCGCCAAACAAACAATTTTCGAAGGTCATTATATTAGTTTGAAGAAGTAATTAAAACGCTCCTATGCATCTCGCTTCCACCATTTTACGCTTTACCTAATTGAATTGCTAGTTTGTTTGGCGCCGACTCAAAATCAGTTACTCACATTAGTTTAGGATCTCAATTATCATCAAGACAAAAAAGGTTTTTTTTTTTGCTTTTCATTTGATTTTTTCGTCGGTTTAATTTTTTGTTAAAAAGTTTTTATTTTTCAATTTTTTGTGGCTGAAATCTACTAATTACTACCTACTTAATTTTTTATTACTTCCAAAATACCTATTTACCTAGCTTACTTCAACTATTAACTGTTGAATAATATGATTATCTACTTTAACTATTTATTGTTATATAATACAAATTATTTTTGAAAGTTCTGGTCAGTTGATTTCATCACTTTGTATATGATTCCATCCTTTCATAGAATCTAATTATTGTGACGGATGCAGGAGGATCTGTCAATGTCAACTACATATGTGTGCCAATGTTTACAAGTGAAAAATCAATCATCCCCTATTTCACTACCCATAAGGGTGGATTATTCCATTCCAAATTGAAATATGATCAACTCTGAGATATACACTATCTAATTAAAAAAGAATAATCCAAATCGGAAACATCCACTACAAAGTTATGCCTGATAGAATCGGTTATCGGACTAAAATTCAGAGGGTGAACGATCAATATCCTCCATTTTGCTACCCTTAAGGATGGATTTTCTCGTTCAAATTCAAATGGGACCAACTTTGAAGTACACCCTATCCAACGAAGAAAGAATCATCGGAATCGAACTGCTCTGTGAAAAGTTATGCGTGATCATACATAAAAAATATACGCGTCGACTAGAGAACATCCTCCTTTTTGGTTTCGTCGGTTAAAAAGTAATAGTTGTTAGTTAGTGTACAATAATAACACTTCTTTCCTTTGGTCACGTTTATAGTTCATATAGTAGAAAAACCATAAAAATTCGTATTTGGGGGGACATTTAAACGCGTGTTTGTGCACCCTACAATACAGCAGTGGTCACCCGGATTTTTTTTTACTTCCTTCACGCCATTTACATTTGATACGAGGTTATTTGCGGCCGACTCGTTGATTGTCATTCATTCATTTACGCGCACTTTCGTGACTGGGCCTCTCATTGAAACGAAGCTTTTACTTGCCGAATCACAACACAAATGCCGTTTTGACGTTTGCGACCGAAAAATGTAAACCATCACACTTTGTAGACACCCTTTTTATCACAGCGGTAAATGGGGATGAGTGATACTGTCTGGACCAGTTTGTCCGATTCCGCCACTGTGGCGCTGCACGTTGAACTACCAACTTGTTTGTTTTAGGCGCTGACAACCTGTTACATTTTGATATTAAGAAATAGATCGTTTTTAAATCTTTTGTGACATATATTTGTATTTCCCTGTATCGAAATTGAATAGACGTTTTTACGCTCGAGAGATTTAACTCGCAATGGTCTTTCTCTTTTGGTGTCTTTTTGTATGACAAAAACGTTATGCGGCCAAAGTTGGCACTGAAATAAACTGAAGTAATTTATGTTCTGTTCAGGTACGTGATTCAATGATTGACTGGATTTGTCTATTGAAATAGTAACTTTTTTCTTTTCCTGACAAGGCATCGCCAGCTACGCCAGTATATGCACGAGTCAGTTCTTTTTTTATCCGATTTGGCTGAACTGGCATCTGTGACACGAAAATCAATCAGGACTTAATGCAACTTCCCGTAATGGTCACCATCTATTAATGGTATAATGGTAACTCGCCCGACACGTGCCTTACCATCATTTCCACCTCAAGTCTTCCTAGTACTCCAGGGAAATTAGAGAGATTACATGGGGAGTTTGAAAATATTTCGTTTTTTGTTGGAATTTTTCAATATACTATGTTCATTATACAACTTGATTAACGTAGGATTATCTGCGAAATTTGGATGCGTCATGAACAGATCTAATGCTACAACCCAGACAGTGGCGGATCTATAATAGAGTCAAGGGGGGCTTCCTGGAAGAAAAATAGAAACGCAACGAAAAGTTTACAATTATCATGGTACAGTTTCCTGAAATGAGGAGTTGAAGATGTTGAATCCCTTATAAAAACTTTATTCGCAATAGAAATGGACGTTCACATAGCATGGGGAGAATAAGGTCAAAGATTATTGTTCTACGAACAAGAACACAGAACACAGAACAGTTGGCCCGAAAATGAGATGAAATATTTGAAATTTACTACAATGTTTACATCAGTCTGTCAAAAATCAGATGATTGCCCGATTTTTATTGAAGATCTGGTGATTTTTCCAAAGGGATTTCTTGGTAACCGGCCTTTTTGGGATCATGGAAACTTCCACGAATGAAGGAGAAAAGGTAGGAAAATGAACTGATGTCTCTAGACGATGAATTGACTTGAAAATTGAGGGCATTGGAATATATCCCCGATGACATTGTTTCAATAAACTACCCGATACAAACTATCACCAAGCCATTCACTGCCCCTCTTCGCCGGACTATTACTTCTCTAACAACCTTCTGACCTGAACAAAATCAGAGAATTCAAAAAATATGCTGATGAAGTTGAGAAATCGATGAATCCTGGTCTGCGACAGCCTAGGCTGTTTCCAGCTATCTTAGAATGACTCATCCGTAAAAGGTGAGCCCTGCTAACAAAGGCGAGTAGGGAAAATTATCTGAATCAGTTTTTCTTTCATTTTTCAGTAACACCCCGCACGAGATAATCGGAGGAGGGGAATCTAAACCAAGCAGTTGGTCGGAAGAACAAGGCCCAGTGTCAAGATCGATAAGGTTCATGACTATTATTAGTATAATCATCACTTTTTAATAAACACATGAATTTCACAAATAAGCGTGGACTTTTCATTCTATGAAGATATCTTGATTTGACTAGTGAATTCCGAACCATCACAGAAGGTTTCATGGCTCTTTACAAAAAAATATCCACTATATTTAGAATTTTCCATCTCCAAATAAAATATACTTATAGTCATGGGCAAATTTTTGTACAAAATATAATAAAAATATTTGACTTGCTTTCCAAAAAAAAAGAAGATACAAATTAATTTATACATATACGAGTCATTTTACTACGAAGATAATTTGAGTTCTTGCAATAAGATAGTCGTGTGGTCAGCCAAAATAGTGAACATCTCTTAATTTGCCCAAAAGCTGAGAGGCTATCAGTTTTCACAATTTGGGTTATTTCACTCAGATAGGACTCGAACCAATTGAAGTTTAGTCCTCTGAAGCTGTAGAGATGAAGCTTAGATAACAGTCCAAAGCTTTAGATATATCACAAAACACTGCATCACTCACGTCCTTCATACTAGAATAGGGATTTTTCGGAAAGCGAATTTATTTATTGAAATTATTCATTCGAATGAAAATATTTTATATTGTGTAAGTATGCCAAGCGAAATTCAAAAAGTGAAGAAACTAGTAATAGAAGGACCAAGAGATTGAAAAAGTTACATATACTGAAGCAAAAATAACTCAAAGGTAAGTTTGTTATATTAGAAACATATTTTTTCAATGATATATTCCTACCAAAATGAGTCATTACATCATTTAATATTCAAAGTTTATAGCATAAATATAAAGATGAAGTAAAAACATGTTTCAATTTTTCAGAAACTTTAAATTTAGGATTACTGGCAGTATTGTCAGGTTATGTCTGGGGATATTAAATCCCATTGCGAGTACTTTTTTTTACAATAGCATATGATTTTGTTCCACCCCATGTTCCCTGTTTCATGTAATGCTCACAATAATGTATTTCTGCACAGTCCTCACATTAAATCTCTTAAGGAAACAGAATAGTTTTGACATTGGCCCACAAGACAGAAGTATCAATGTAAGATTTCATTAAAATAAAAAAAATGGTTTGATAACAAGCTATTGACAATCAATATCAGTGAAACAAAAAAACCTACCTTTTTCTTGTAATAGATGAGGCTTGCCAGAATTCCAATGTCTAAAAATTAATTATGATGATGTAGAATTGATTCTCGAATTAGCTGATACGATGGAATATCTTGGAGTCACTATCGATTCTCATGTTAGATGGGATCACCATGTAAACAATGTCGCCCAAAACGTTAGATCCCTTATTTTCAGATTCGAAATATTGAAAAATATCCTCGATACCTTCCATCTGAAAATACTTCACGCTCTCGTTGAGTCTCGCTTGACAGATGGAATCATTGAATGGGGAAGTGCGTCTCAACAATATATTGAAATGCTGGAACTTATACAAAAAAAGATCCTCAAACGAATTCATCATAGTAGAAGAGCGTAACCATTGAATCTCATTTACCAAGAAACCAAAGTATTATTAGTTCTGAGACAAAGCATATTTCAATTGGTTGTCCTTCGACAATACAAAAAAAGTAATTTCTTGACATAGTCAACTATGCTCACTTCACCAGACAAAAACATTTTGAATTCATTTTGTAGAAAAACTATCGGACAATATTTTTTCTACTTATTTTGCGCCTAGATTCTTTAACTTTATTGCATCGGAGCTGAAAGATATTCATTCCCTAACACTGTATATATATATATATATATATATATATATATATATATATATATATATATATATATATATATTGTTATGTTATGTTATGCCAGTTATAAGTTTTAAAAAGAAAAAACCCATAAAAAGAATAATTAATAAATAGTTATTAGTTTCAAGAGATTGTTTTACATAATTTTGGAAGTTCTATTTATTTTAAGCCTATGTATAATATGGATAGATAAAAATGTCAAAATACTATAAAAATCAATTTAATGATTATAACCCATAATTGGTAAAAAGACAACAAAAAGTCTAGATTTACAAAATTTTCATGAATAAAAAGTGATCAACACATTTATAAATTTGAAACATACAGTATATGAAATTGTAGATAACTAAAAGTAGCCAATGGTAGAACAGCAAACTTCTTGATGAGATTAGCCAATCAGGGAATAGATGGTCATATGAAAAATTGGAAATTGTGAGTGAATAGCAACGGGGTGATGTCATAAGCAATTATTTTCGAAATTTGTAAATAGTAATAAGAATGGAAAAATAGTTGTATATATAAATTATATAAGATGAACCCAAACAGCAAAATGTGACAATTTGGTGCGCGAATTCAAAAATTCAAATGAAAAAAGAGGAAGGAAAATTCGTATCTAGGTGACAACAAACGAAGCCAGAAGGGAGATCGAAAATAAATCTACAAGCAAATGCCACGCAACATTTAGGGAGAAAGAAAAACGAAATAATTCCAACATTTGAAGAACAAAACCAATATTACCTCAATTATACAACATATCCAAGTATCCAAAGCTGATTTCTGCATCTGTATGGTTCCTGATTAATGGTATTGGAGTTCCTGATAGAGCTTGGAGTGAGAAGGGATCCAGTTTCAGGGCATATCTTGAACACCGACATCTCCAGTCAGGTATAAAAACTTTAATAGTGCACATCCGGTCCTGAACAATTTCACAAATAACGTATTTCACATCTGAAGAACTTTATTTCACTGTATTTTGAACTATAAAAGAAAACTTCACTCTCAAGGAAAAAGTGAGGTTCTGTCTATCTATCCATAATTTCATTTTTATGATTATTCGTGAATATTTCTAGATTCACATTAGTATAAGTTATTTCTCGTAGCCCAGGTAAAATTAAGTCTTCCTGAATAAAGGAAATAATTGCTATTTGATACTTTGTTGTTTGTTTTCTACAATGATCAACAATTATTCCTACGACCATTGAATAAATTGAGTTTTGACATATCAAGTAGTGGCTAAATTGCCTTGAACCGGCTATCTGAGATAAGAGGTGTACCAACTGTGCTAGCTGTGGTAAGAAAAATGATAACAATTGGCAGCAACGTGACGAGAGAACAGTGACGTAGCTAGCAATTATTATTACATCATGGCAATATTATACAGGGTGAAAATATCTATCCATATAATATCAATCTGGCTCACAAAAAAATAGCAAAAAACGATTAGCAATCTTATTATATAAACAACAATTTATTTACAAATATCATAACATTACAATATATATATATATATATATATATATATATATATATATATATATATGAAAGGGTAGTCTTTGCTGACTAGTTAGGATATAAACTAGTTAATAGCGGGGAATGCAGCAATGTCAAAAAGAAAACCTTGTAAGTTTGTCCAAGCTTTCGGAATTGATTTATTCCATCATCAGGGAACTACAATTATAAAATATTATACATATGAGAGATTATCGTGAAGTGCAGTTAATGATACTTTCAACTTAGGTGAGATTGGATGACACGATGTTCATTACAAAATCAGTTTTGATTCCAACCACATGGTTGAATTTTAATTTTTTAAAAAAGGAATTAATTTTAATTTGAGAATTTCTCATTATTTATTACCATAATGTCAAAAGACAATAAATATTCTGTAATAAACATCGTGTCATCCAATCTCACATAAGTTGTAAGTATTATTGACTGCACTTGACGATAATCTCTCATATGTATAATATTTTATAATTGTAGTTCCTGATATGAATAAATCAATTCCGAAAGCTTGGAAACTTAAAAGTTTTTTTTTGTTAATTTATATATATATATATATATATATATATATTCTCTAGTTTCGGGACCTATATATATTTTTTCAATTTTTCGAATAAAGGTTTTAAAATTTCATTCAACAGAAATTGTATGAATCGTCTGATTCTGACCATTATTCCGAGAATTTGAAGAAAATATATATATATATATATATATATATATATATATATATTTATATATATATATATATATATATATATATATATTGTTATGTTGGGAAATGTTATAAAATAATTAAACTTATAATTATTATTATTATTATTAGATATTTTAATTATCGTGGTTAATGCCATGTTGTTTTGCAATTTTTCTTTACCTTTTTACTATTCTAAAATCTTATACTATGCTCTAGTCGATGCATATGTATCAAGAGGTCAGCCTTATAGTATCTTTGTTGTCAAAAGTATATGACCAACAATACATCTCATGAAAATAACAATTAAAGTATTAAAGTGAGTTTATAGAGAACATTGTATTTGAAGTAGAACAACAGATATATAAGTTTGGAACTTCCTTATGATAAATCTATCAAGGAAACCCACCAATGAGATATCGACAGAGGGTGGAAAAAAAAAAAAAAAAATTTCAGAAATAAATTTTATACGAATTTGTAAATAGTATATAAGATTTAGGATTAGATTTCATTAATAAAATCGTGAATAGTAATTAGAATGACAAATAATTAGGTAGAAAGTGGCACTAAACTCTAAAAATCTGTGAAAAAGAAAAAATGTGTGTGTTGCAATGGAAGAAAATAACGAGTTTGGGGAGGGGATCGAAAAATTGAAAGAAAGAAAGCCACGTACAAAATTTGAGAAGATGAAATAATAGCCAATTCAAGAAAATACTAGCTAAACGATTTCCGAACGAGAGCAATTCCAATAAGGCACAACTGGGAGCAACAATTCATCACAAAATGCCACTTACCTGGTGACAGAAGAGAAATCCTGAAAAAGCCAATCACTGGAACAAAAATTTGTTTTGCACTCAAGGAAGCTGTCATTCCAATTTCAAAAGTACTTCCACGAGGCTGGGACACATCACAGCAAAAAGAATAACAGGTATTCTATTCACAAGAACTCACTAAAGTGCATCGTTTCAGTTTATCTAATAACATTGAGTATCTGATTCACTGTGTTCCTTTTTATGCAAATAGGTTTAATATATATATATATATATATATATTATATATATATATATATATATATATATATATATATATATATATATATATATATATATATATTAATATTATTTTATATATATATATATATATATATATATATATATATATATATATATTAGATCGACATATGCCTACAGTGGTCCAGTTAAATACTTGATTATCCATCGCGAATATCTGTTATATTTTGTACTAGTTGATTGAAATAACATCCGAAGGCCAATACGGTTACGTAGGTACCCATTGAAAAATTTGAAACTAATTATTAATCTCTGAAGCAATCACTGTTTTCGACCAATCAGCGACATAAATTTAATCTAATATTTTCGAATGCAACAATCGAAAGAGTACAAAATTCTGCCAAAAGACTATTGGAAGACATTAAATTTCCATCAAACAGAAACGTTACTGCAAAATAATAATTTGTGACATCGACATCACATCTCAGATTTAATTTTTACAGGTATGTATTTCTTGAATTGAATAAATTCATAATTTACCTTTCCACTCGACTTTCTTACTCCAATTGTGGTTTCGCATGAAAAATGCCATTGAATCCGAATGGGGACTGAAATGTTCGACACGTAAAAATCATTTCTTGATTATAAATTTTTTTAAAATAAAAGGGAGAAGGCAATTCTATTTCAGTTGTAGCTCTAGGACTATAAGATGAATGTGCATTGTTTTTGTTAGTTATATAGTTGTCTGTCATAAGAATACAATTGACAGTCTTTTTGTTATTCTGGTAATGAACTACTAACTACTAACTAAACTGCTGTGCATTCATTAATCTGTAAACAAAATACTGTGATGTAACACAGTTGTAGGTTAATCGTACTACAACTTTAATTGAATGAATAATAAAAATTATGTACTCAGAGTATTTTTTATGCAAATTCCTAATTGCAATATGATGTTTTGAATTAATATCGAAAACGTTAGCTTTCAACATTGAATGATTTCACCTACCGTTGACGAGCTTCTTATTGGTTGATAGTTAACTTGGTAACATAATGAATGCCATTTATTAGGTATATGAAAATCTTTATTATTCGGATAACACAGGTGTTGCAAAAATATATATTTTTTTAATTCCTAATGTTCCGCATTGTAACATAGTTTGCAAATTATTATACTGCCACCAATTGGTAAATTGAGTTGTCTGTCCGATTCGCTAAACTTTTCCTATTTTTGGTAGATTACAAATACGAAAATATTTTTCTTTTGATTTTACTCTCATTTCCGTGTTGTAGACGAGGTTGCAAATTAATGAAAACATTGTACGCCAGGTCATCTCCACTTGCAACAATTATTGGAAACTTTTGAAATAATTCCGATACTTATTTCAATAAAAAATATCAATTTATTGAAAAAATATGTTTTCCGTTTGACGCAAGAGATTGCAAATTGAAACTTTTGTCAAGAACATTATTTCAGTATTTTTTTCGAGTTTGCAGAACTTTTGGAATTTTCATCGAAAAATTAGGACTAACAACATTTTTTTTTCGATAAAACAGACATTTCCGTTTTGTTTGAGTGGTTGCAAATTTATCAGAGGATGTAAATTACTATTTATCAAAACATCGAAAGTTTCCAGAATTTTTGCAAATATTTCCGCGCTAATAATGTGAAAATTCATTAAATCCTGATTTTCAACATCTTCCGTTCAGAAAAAAGGATTGCAAATCAGACTACATATCATATGAAAGTCCTTTTCACTCTACTGGAGTTTTGAAACTTTTGTAATTATTATTAAATTTTGGAAAAATCATGTCTATCTCTACTGGCCTAGAGTTCGAATGCTATATCTTGTCAGTAATGTAAGATTTTCGTTTGTTGGTTGTTGAGGTGGTTTTCCTAAATAATTGAATTGGGGTATAAATTGAAGTAGTTCTTCATTAGCTGCAAATAATTCGAGGCCCGGTATTCTTAATATGGTAGTTTTTGTATGTTTTTTGTGTCAGCTAAGAATGATGACTTCCGATGCGTCCGCTTTCATAGTATTCGCTACTTGATGTCTCGCGGTGGGTTTCCGTATACCCTTTTACATGAACGATAACTTTATAAATTTTGCTATTTCTATTCAATTTATTCTCCATTATTTTTCGGAGCAGATGTTATATTATGAAAGGTTATCAAATAGTGCTCTAGTGAAAACTCTTATAAAAAATCAATCTGAATGAGCATACATAACAAAATATTCCGTACCTACTGAAAAAACATATATTTTCTCGTTGATATGCCTAATTCACCAATACTACTAGCACCAACAGATGCTGCTAATCTACTACGTAATAAATATCAATGACCCGTTTGCGAGAAAAAATATCACCGAGGCATGTACATAAATGAAACAACCTGATGATAATATGGCATAAAATAACAGATTCATACTACTGTGACTTTGCTGGTTGAATTTTAATGGAATGGTAATGGCACGGCATAAGGTTGGCTGTTCTCGAGAATTCATTGACTTTTTTCTGGAAATCAAGAAAATGACTACCTACCTCTTCAATATTCCAGATCTATTCCGTGCACTAACTTATCTAGTAGATTTTTCAGCGCTGCGGGGAATTTCTGCAAGAAATGAATGATGGAGCTGGCGCCTCATATCGTATGTGATGGATGGTAGGAAGCTGGTTCAACTGAGGTGGAGTGATCCTGTTTTTGAATTCATCAATAATGATTTCTTCATGCCAACCTCCTCAGTAAACGAAATGATTATTTATTAATGAGTTAGTTGAGTATAGAGTGAATTATGTATTCATCAAGAAACTGTTTTTTTTTATAAATATACTAGCAGACCCGGCCACGCGTTGCTGTGGCTAAGGTTTTTGTTATAAACTAAAACTAAAACCCGACAGACGTTGTCCTGTCCAAATTTCTATGTTCCCTGAAATGTTTTTCCCGAAAACTCTCGTCCGCGTAGAATTTCTTTTTTTCTATATTTTCCATCTAGACTATGCTTTTTACTCCTTCCGCTTCCTGTTGTCCCGTTTTCCTGTTATCCCGTTTTTTCTCTATCCCGTTATCCCCTTATCCTGTCATCCCGTTATCCTGTTTTCCCGTTTTTTTTCCCTTTTCCCGTTATTCCGTTTTCCTGTTATCCCATTTTTTCATTATCCCGTTATCCTGTTTTCCCCTTATCTCCTTAACCGGTCATCCCGTTTTTTCGTTATCCCGTTATTCCCGTTATCCCGTTTTTTCTTTATCCCGTTATCCCGTTCTCAATGTCTCGTACTACAATTATTATATTCGATTGCCATCTTGCAACCCTATTGCGGATCTGTGGATAAAATAAAAAAACATAAAAATCGCGATGGAAAAATAGGGGTTGATCGTAGAAGGGTGAAAATTCAGAGTTGTCTGATTTTTGAATGCTGTATCATAAAAAAATAAAAAATAAAATCAAGCAAAAAAATAAAATAAAAAATTAAGGGGTGGACCACCCTTAACATTTAGGGGGATGAAAAACAGCCTATCTCTCAAGTTGGTAAAAGTCACACATACATGCCAATTTTCATCGAAATCGGTTGACTTGGTGAGGAGTTCACTAGGAACAAACATCAGGACACTGGATTTATATATATTAAGATTGTTATGATGCGTTGATAGCGGTTTGTTTTTATTTTATATTTATTATTTATTTATTTACTTTCCACAATAAGACATCATAACAAAAATAAAAAAAATTTTTGTTTTACTAATATTTTGTTTTGTTTTACTTTGTTTTACTATTATTTTTGCTAGTTCAAAATCTTTAAGCTAATTCTTTTCGTGAAAAAATTAATTCAATATGTATTGATAAGTAATTACCCATATAACATATAAATATTTAATATCTCCGGCTATGAATTTTACCTTCTTCTTTTACCTTATTTTCTTCATCTCAGCTAACTCAATCGGTACGCCTATGGAATCTCAGGAGTCGGTTCTACTGTGGAGCCCTCTAGTAGTTTCTTGATGTCAATTTCTGAAAATAGCAATTCATTGTCGCTCTAACATTGAAAATAATGCAGAAATTCATCAAAATAATAATTTCCTTTATTCAGGAAAAACTTACTACTACCTAGTCTGCGATAAATAACCTAATTAGTGCTTCATAGCAATTATATACAGCAAATGTGAAATTATGTGATAATAAAGTGAAATTTAGCCTAGTTTTGTAGGTTTTATGTGTTCTTTAGTAATTCGTAAAAAGTTCTATCAAAATCCTTTAAAAGTTCAGTTTTTAATTGCGCTGTGGTATTTTTTATGGTTTCAAAAAATACCTGGGACTTCTTGTAATGAGAATGTTTAGTATTTGGGTTTTTATCCGGTTCCAGGAAACTGCTGCTAGTTTTGTCCACTGTGCCTTCGCCTCGTCTTGGTAAATCTCCAATGAAAAAAGGTAAGCTTAACTCTGCATCTGGGATCTTTCATCTGCTATTGTTCTTTATATTATTTATTATTTCCCATGTTGTCTTGGTACATAACTATTTTTCTAATACAAATTGATGATTTTTCATTATTGAATTTTATCGTTGGTTCTTCCAAAAATTATTTTTTTCACCATTTTCCGAGCTTGTTGATTCTTCTTCCTTGATACCAACACATTTTGTTTTCTTTCTCGAATTTTCGATTTTCACGCACCTTTTTGTTGCACTTTTCATTATTTTCACTTTGACAGTTTTTATTTACGAAACATCTCTAAATACCTTATAAACTATGTACAAGACATGTAAAAATCATTCTTTTGACGTTTCTGCATTTCATATTTTCAAAATTCCTTATTTTGCATCAAGATCTCTCCTGTCATCCCATTGGCTATTGTGTTCAGATCCGATTTCATATACAGAATGTTCGAACTTTCACTATTTTCTTATCTGTTTGTGCTCAAAATATATTCGTAAATTTTAATTTCAAATTTTTTTTAAATTATGCCAATTGCTTGTAATGTTGAAAACATGTTCATTTCAAACATAGGTATCGATTAATATCATATAAGGTTTCAGAAAAACGGTGGAATCTTCAGAAAAACTGTAAAATAACATAGCACAGATCACTAAATACGAAAAAAAAAATATTTATGGGTTTTTTTTCAACTTTTAATTCTCATTTCAACTCTTTAAATATTTAACGTACTTCTAAACATAACAATATATATATATATATATGTATATATATATTTATATATATATATATATATATCCACAGACTTTGTGGCATTTTTAATAAATAGGTGATTCATGTTAGCACAACACTCCCGAATGGTATTCTCTAAATGTTCTTTGTTTGCAAATGGTCTGTGCTTATACATTTTTTGTTTCAGATAGCCCCTTAGAAAAAAGTCCATTGGAGATAAGTCCGGTGATCTTGGTGGCCAATAATTTTCCCAATCTCGTCCTATCACTTTGCCCCTAAACATCTGACTGAGACACTGTTTCGCTTCTACCGTTTGGTGGATCGGTGCCCCGTCAAGTTGATACCACAAATTCCGTCTAACACTTGGAGGCAGATTATCCAAAACTTCAGACAAGTGATTCATAATGAAATTTCTGTATATGTCTGCTTTCAAATTTTCTCTAAAAAAATATGGTCCAATTATTTGGTTGTGTTATAAACCACACCACACATTTGTCTTAGATGAATAATGGTCACGGCATTCTATTACAAAATTTGGATTATTGTTGGACCATCAGCGACAATTTTGGGAACTAACTGTTCCGTTCGTCGTGAATGTTGCCTCGTGTGTCCATAAAATCCTGTAGGGAAATGTGATATCATTTTCTCTCTGACCTTGGAACCAAAATCCTACCCGAATATCGAAATCTCTTTCTTTAAGAGTGTGTATGAACTTTGGCTTATAGGGTGAAAATTATTTTTGTGCAGAATTATTCTCACAGTTTCTTTGCCAACCCCTGTATTTTCACTAATACTCCTACTATTACTTTTTCCGTTTTCAACACACTCAAACAAACATTGAGTTCTTCTTCTTACCTACCTTCTTACCTACCTTATTGGATTATGTGGTTTCTTGAAACAATTGTCCACAGAGCCAGTTTCTTCGAATGTTCTCGATATCCTTGCCAAGGTACTGAAGTGAATATTTCTTCCTGGATTGAAAATACAAGCAACATCTCGATATGACACATTCTCACCACATAAAAGAACGATTTCCACTTTGTCTTGTGTGGATAACATTGAACATAAAACTTATTTGTGAATTATGAATGTACGAAAATCTGTACACGAAACAACTCGATTTATTAAACGCAATAATTTGCATTAACAAAACAAAAAATTTGTTTCAAAAGGGAAAATTTTATTTCGATTCGATCAATTGTAGTATTTTCTTCCTTAGATGTTGCATTAGTCTTGTATTGTTTAAAATCACGAAATTGTATATCATGTTTAGTACAAATCGCTAGAACGAGAGTCTTTTGAATAGTTATGGAACTGTAGGTCATTGTTTAGTTTACAGAAAAGTATGATATTTCGGGTTTGTTTGTAACTGAATTATTGGTCAGAAAAATAATCAAACTGGATAAAAATCTATTGATGAAGAAAAATTCGTTTATTCGATTACTGATATATTGACGTTCATACATTGAAAATCCGAATCAGTTTCACAATGAAATGAAAAAACTAGATGAACTTTGCAACAACAAAGGAGGTGCATTTTTTTTCTGGTAACAGGCCAATGTGGGTATTTTCTTGGCGATATATAACATTGAAGTCTCGTATTCATCAAAATTATGAAATTTGAATCGTTCGAATCGGTAGAGCGAAAGATTCGAAAAATAAAAAAATTGGAAAAAAGTCGAAGTGACAGCAGAGAGTCCAAATTTGGAGCAAAGGTATAAAATTGGAAACTGAGAAACTTTTTTTTTTACATTTTTCGAAAGTTCCAAAAAATAAATGATTTTTTGAGGATTTTCGAAAAAAATGACAAATTCGACAGGTTTATTTGACAAAAGTAAAGATGCTGTTTTTAACTCATTTTCCAAGCACAAACTAACTGCGAAGTAAAATTTTCATTATATCTATTAATAAAAAAAACTTCCATATGTTGCGAACTTTATGTGTGCCACTGTATATATAAAAGGTTAGTCTCTTGACTGGAATGCTTAAATGAATCAAAAACAATTCTCAAGGAAAACTCTCACTCTTGTAAACTTCATAAATACATTATTTTTTAACACAGATCATAAATTGTTTCCTCATATTAATAATAATAATAGTATAATCGGCTGAAAAGTATATGATTTCTGGAGGACAATTATGTTAATTTTTCTCTTTCCTGGAAGGGGATATTTTTGTTCGTGAAAAGGGTGAGTTCTAGTGATTAAATCATGCCATTTTTAGATTGTACATACGTTCATACATATATTCACACAAACATTCTGATGTTGTGTTTATGGCGTTCGTTTCTTTTTACTCGGGTATTTCAATTGGTTTGCTTCAATAAATTTGTAGGATATTCTCTAGGATTTCAATAATTTTTTGAATTTGTATGTATTACTAGTGTGATATGGTGAGGAATGATATTATATAGTTTCGGAGCTAAGAATGAATAAGAGCTTTGACCAATTGCTTTCAGCGTTAGTGGTATTTGCCGTGACATCTATTGTCAAGTGTTGTGAGAATATATATATATATATATATATATATATATATTGTTATGTTGGGTTGTTTATATGATTTTAATTTGTATGATTTTAAGAATTTATTTCATAAATTATATTTCTGAAACCCTATCATAACAATTAAAAAATACCTCCGGCTATGTAATGTTACCTTTTTCCTTTTTAAAACCTTTTACCTTATCCCAGCTCAGTCAGGTACGCCTATGAACATGTATGACCATTGTCTAAAGACACAACAATGGTATGACTCCTTCCCAGTAGCAAGTTCCTGTAATCGGTGTTGCCGGCTATGGCACTATCGATTTGATCATGAAAGATGTTCAGTGGAGAAAAGGTAAAGTTAGAAATTGAAAAATAAACACAGGTTTGCAGAGAATAATCAAAGTAGTTGACTTTATTCAGATGAAAACTTAAATATACCCTACTCTGCGATAGCTACCTTATACTAGCAAAACAATGACAAAAAAATGTGTGCAGTTTGATGTTTGTGATAATGAAACGTATTATCAGTCTTTTGGGTATGGAATTTTATGATTGTTCAGCCCAAAAAAAATTAACTAGTGGTTTAGAACACTTAAAGTTCTTGGTTGTATGTGGAAAGTTGCACTCAGGTGAGTTCAGTTATTGAATACCTTGTAGCTGCGTTTCTGTTGACGTTTCCAATCTTGTAGACGTAAGTCTGGGATGTCAATGACAGCTCACCTGCACTCCTTCCAAGGATTTATTTTCTGGACCAGGTAGGTGGTATTTTTTATTTACTATGTGCTTCCTCCGATCAGCCTTTCAAGAAACCTTCCTCGTTCAGCAATTTTATATCAGGTTTTCTTATATTATGGGTGAAAGCTTCTTTTCAAATTCAGTACGTGGCTCCACTTTCTCGAACTTTTTCCAATCTCTTCCAAACTTGTTATCCTGATCCATGGCAACACTCACCAAATGTTTATTTTTCACAGATTTCCGAGTATGTATCACTTCCTACCGAATTATTTGCTATTCTAATTAGTGTTAGATGTTAGATGTTTTGTTAGATGTATTGTTGGATATATATTTTTAATACCAGAACTACTTCAGGAATATTCTCTCCATAGACATGTATCGACTAGAGCGAAGTATAAGGTTCTATAGTAGTGAAAAAGGTAAAGAAAATTGTAAAATAACATAAGCATTAACGATACTAATAAAAATAACTAATAATGATAATGATAATTATAAGTTTGATTACTTTGCAACATTTCCCAACATAACTATATATATATATATATATATATATATATATATATATATATATATATATATATATATATATATTATATATAAATATATATTTTATATATATATATATATATATATATATATATATATATATATATATATATATAATTTATTTGGGCACCTCTCTCAATTTTTTGATTTGTGCGATTTTTTTTCTGAATGATAGAGCTGATTTTCACTTTCAGATTTCTTCGTTTCACAAGTCTATCAGATGTAGTTCAATGCCCAGCTGCATTTATTTTGAAAACCAGGCTGGTTTCCAAATTAAATGCAACACAAGCAACGGTAGCGCTGATTTTTATTCTTAGTAGGCTGGTTGAAACTTTTTTCGACGAGTGAATGAAATTCGTCATTATTTTAATCATTTTTCAATATAGTTATATTCGCAACAATTGCAGAATAATTTCTTGTAATTTCTGCGATAATGGAAAAACATTGATTTAAAACACTTGAGTAAAGCGCATTTAATCACTCGCTACGCTTTACTCACTTGTCCTAAAAATAGCTATTTTCTATCAATTAGGAATGTTGTACCATTTTCTGAACTCATCCATTGACATTACCGTGATTGAAAGTTTCAAATCCTACCGATACAAAAAGTACCTACAAAAAAGAGAGAATCGCGGTTCTGGGTCCCTTAATCGTGTAGATTAATAGAAAAAAACTCATGCTGATTTAGTAGAAAATTTGAAAAACCGGAAATATTGATACTACTTAGTGTTCCTGAAATTCTAAAATAATTTTATAGTCCGTAAAATAAAGGCGCGGAGTAATAAACCCTCATTTAGTATGCAAAATCCAAAGATTATGGGTTCTTCCTAGCAGTTCGTACTCATAGAAATAGAAAATGAATTTAATTCAATATATCCTAATATAGGAAAGAAAATGGTTAAAAAAATACAGAGAAATCCCAATTACGCACAAAAGAGAAATATAGTCTCGAATTCATTCGTCCTCTAACCAACTGATACAAGTGAAATAAAAAAAGTGATTACAAACCTAAAATCGAAAAAGGCCACAGGTATTGATGGTATTAATGCTGACATATTGAAATCAATCTCCCAACATATTGAGGAGCCATTAGCATATTTGTTCAATTTGTGTATGGAGAAAGGTTGTTGGCCAACAGCATTCAGAAAATCGATTGTTACTCCTTTGTTCAAAAGGGGGAATGCCGATAATGTGACAAACTACCGCCCCATATCACTGATAACACACCTAACCAAAATTTTCGAGAAAATAATCAAAAAAAGACTAACTTCATATGTCTCAAAATACAATTTAATATCTGATCATCAGTTTGGATTTAGAGAAAATGTATCTACACAAGATGCAATATTAGCTTTAACATCAGAAATATCATAAGCGCTTAATGAAAACAAGCCGAGTCTCTGCGTTTTCATAGACCTATCGAAAGCGTTTGATACCGTCGACCACAAATTGCTTCTACAAACAATGGAAGATAATGGCATAAGGGGTACTCCTTTGAATCAATTCAGGAGTTACCTCACGCACAGAGTCCAGACTGTGAGAAT
Organism: Gonioctena quinquepunctata; assembly: GCA_018342105.1. Lineage (NCBI taxonomy): Eukaryota > Metazoa > Arthropoda > Insecta > Coleoptera > Chrysomelidae > Gonioctena > Gonioctena quinquepunctata. The sequence goes on from JAFIRS010003033.1 coordinate 107,550, forward strand.
AGATGAAATTATAAGCAGTGAGGAGTATATTGATACTGGGATACCTCAAGGTACGGTTCTTGGACCAATTTTATTCAATCTGTACATAAATGAAGTATTCTCACTAGAAAGTAAAAGAAAAATTTTAGGTTTTGCAGACGACACTACAATATTCTATAAGGCAAATAATTGGCAAGAATTAAAATATACCGTAGAATCAGACTTTGACACAATAAAAAACTGGCTTGAATATAAACTATTAACCATACATTTGGAGAAAAGCCAGTAAATGCCATTCAGTTGCAATAGCACGAACAAACCACCCTTTTCACATATAGACCTAGGCAATCAACACTTGATTCTTCCTGAAAAAAAGGTGAAGTATTTAGGGGTAATTATTGATTCACATCTCAAATGGAATGAACACATAAACTTCATTTGCAAAAAGTTGCGAAGTATTCTATATAAATTCAAAACCTTGAGAGAAATATTCTCCACCCACCATCTGAAAATCCTTTACCTCGCACTTGTGGAAAGTCACTTTCGATATGGGATAGCATGTTGGGGAGGGGCTTCGTCCTCTTGTAGTACTACAAAACAAGTTTCTAAAATTGATACATTCAAAAAATTCACGCTTTCCAACAGACAATTTATTTTGCGAAGCCGGTGTTTGATATTCGTCAACTCTTTTATTTCAATATCATTTTAACGTACCACAAGAAGAAAAGTTATCGCTTACCGCCACACAATTATAACACCCGAAAAAAAGATCATCATGTCATTCCATTAACACAAAAATCACTCTTACAGCATACCTATACCTATCTAGCCCCAAAATTATTCAACACTCTTCCGAATACAATAAAAAACATTGACATATTTCACCACTTCAAAAGGCAATTGAGACAATTTATATGTAGGCAGCCAAGACAAACGATTTCCGATTTTGTTGACAAAAAAATATTTTAAATTAAGTTTCTACCAATGTAAGCAATATGTGAATGAACAAAATTGTTATTACTTTTATCATATAACCTTATAGCATATATTAGTACATCAAATTGTCCATTTTAATTTATTTTTTCAATATAACTTCTAACATACCGCTTATCTTTGATAACATTTGTGTCATTCAAAGAGCATACAAACAATGTTAAAGCATTGATATGCATCAACCCTTACATTAATTATAGTTACACATAGATAGGGGTGTGCGAATGTGAATGTAAAAATTTGTCTTTACATTTAGATAAGTCTGATATTCAATGGATTTTTTCACATTTCCGCAATTGTTAGTCAGTAGGTTCATTATTTATGAATTTTATCGTATTGTATTTTATTATATTGTATTTCTCGAAACAAGTGTGAACAACACTCATCGAGTACTCATTTATTCACCTTTATCTGTTATTACATCGTTTTGAAGAAGAAGAAATATTTATTAGTAGGTTTCCCTAATATACAAAAACTCTAATATATGTATATATAAATAACAATAGAAAAAAAAATTAAAAATAATGTATCATAATGTATGGATTCATCCTATATGAATGATCTGTTAAATAGGTCATTAATCTGTAGTAATAAGAATAACATTATTACAATTAAATATAAAAATTATTACAATTAAATATAAAAACAGTTATAATACCATACAGTGTAAAAAAAAAGTATAACAATTTAATTATTAATCCTATAAGATTGAACAGTAAACTGGATAATAAGAGTAACATTGCAAATAAAAAATAGTTCTAATTTAGTTCCCTTATATGTATCAACAATTTGTGTCTGAAGTTTTCACAAGATCCACTAGATTTAACATTATGTGGTAAGTTATTGTACTCTACCATACCTTTATAAAACAATGAATTTCTCGTATTTGATAATTTTACTCTAGTCACATTAATGTTGTTCAAATTACGGGTGAAATGATTGTGAATCTCGTATTTGAAATCAACATAATCACGAAAGTAAGAAGGTGCTTCATTATGTATTATTTTATAAATAAATATCATTGTTAGGAAGTAAAGTCGTTTAGAGACTGGTAGCCAATGTAATGTATTCAACATTATTGAAATGGGGGTATAGCGATTGCAGCTCAAAATAATCCTCATGCTTCTATTCTGTAGTTGTTGAAGCTGTGTCATTTTATTTAGATTGAATTGATATAGTAAAGTTGCACAGTAGTCAAAATGAGGTAGCAAAATTGACCGGTACACAGTGATTCTTGTATCCATAGATAAATGCTTCGCAATTCTTGAAAAAAAGTATAGTTTTTTCGAAATTTTTTTAGTAATATATATAAAGTGTGCATCGAAAGTAAGTAAATTATCCAGTTGGAAGCCCAAATACTTGACAGTTGTTACGATTTCAATTTGCTCGTTATCAATCCTTATATCAATGTCATTAACATTTATCTGCTTATATTTGTATTTAGTTGTCACGATCATCGCCTTGGTTTTTGCGACATTGAGTTTCAGCTTATTAATCATCAAATATTCACTTACACTTATTAGAACATTATTCATCTTTTGTAAAGCAGTGTTGAGACATGAATCACTACAAGCTAATAGTGTGTCATCAGCAAATAAATTTATGAACTCACAATTCACAAAAAGGTCAATATCATTCAGATATAGTATGAAGAGGAGTGGTCCTAGAACACTTCCCTGAGGTACCCCAAGGTTGTTGCAAATTTCTCTTGAAGTTGCATCCCTAACTCTGACTCTCTGCTTTCTACCATGCAAGTAACTTTCAAACCATTTTAGTACTTTGCCCCTAATTCCGTATTGAAACAATTTGTTCAACAGTATATTTCGGTCAATGGTCTCCTTTGTATCCTTTTCCTGAGTGAATAAATGAAAATATATAAAAAAAAAATACTTTTTTATGCGAAACAAGTGCATCAGCACTTTTCGCTCACTAAACTTTATTCATTCACTTCATTTGTTTTTTCCTATCAGTGTAAACTATATTTTTTATCCTGAATGAAGTTATTCTTATTCTTATTCTTATACCTACCTGTATTCAAAGCGATAAGCGGACGATAAGCGGTTTATCACTCCATGCCTTTATTTTACGGATTATAGTTGCTTTTTTCAAATGTTCTTAAAATTATCTTTGTATAATTTGCTGTTGTATGATTAAAATTTCAAGGGACCCTGACAAGAACCTTCCTATCCTATTATTATATCTTTGAACCTGAATTATTTTTCAATATTTATGTGAATCTAAATACAAAAATTATTCGCATTAATAAAAATGTATTCCCACTAACATATGCTATGTTTTGAAGAAAAAAAAACAATTTTTTATGTCAAAACACAGTACAAGGTTACAGTTACAAATTTCTAAACTCTAAAATAGGCAGAATCATATAGTGAGCTATTTAACTGCAGAAAAATAATTGGCATATTCAATGTACGTTGTGAGGACCGAAAAAAACACTAAAAACGCAATTACTCAAATGTATCCTTGTTTTCACTTACTGTGTTTTGGCATAGAGCAGCCGAGTATTATTCCATTTTGTAACATTGACATTCGGATCACGATAGTATTTTCTCTAGTTGAAGTGTGCTGGCTACACGACCCTGTATAGATAGATAGATGTTTATTAACTACGGTATATAAGGATACATTAGTAGCAAGTCAGTAGTACAGAGTGATAATAAAAACAGCAGATCTGCGCAAAGATCCTTTAGAACATTAGAAATAAAAAAGAAAAATATATATATATAAACAGTTAATGTACAACATTGAGTAAAATAGATCTGATATATAAACACACAAACGTACATACATACAGACTTAATAATACATATTAGAAATGTTATAGAAATTCAAGCACTGAGGTTAAGGCAACATATTCCTCTGTACTATAAAAACATTTTTTAATTAAATATTCCATGATTTGTTTTTTGAACATTGGCAAGGGTAAATTCCTGGTAGTGAACGGTAAGATATTGTAAAGGTTGACATCGAGTGAGTTCTTTGAGGATTTCTGTAAATTAAACCGGTAAGGTCTCAATAGGTTAGCCCCACGGGTGTTATACTCGTGAAAATGGGAGTTGGTCGGAAAACCGTCTTTATGTTTATGTATTTCCAAGAGAGTATGGTATATGAAAATAGATGGTAATGGCATGATGCCCAAATTTATGAAGAGGGGCCTACATGAATCTCGGTAACCTGCATTCGAAATTGTTCTAACTGCGCGTTTTTGGAGCGTGAAAACTTTTGTAGCATTGGAGGAGTTGCCCCAGAGCAGAGTTCCATAGCTAGCATGGGAATGAAAAAATGCATAGTACGCCGAGAGAAGCGTTTCCAAGCTTACAAAGTTTCTCAATTGCCTGAGTAAGAAAATATATTTTGAGAGTTTCTGACTCAGTGCTTCTACGTGAGGTGCCCAATTCAAACTGTCATCAAGTGTAATTCCCAATAAGTTGACGGTTTTTCCCACTGAGATGTTATGATTAGTTGAAAATATGATTTGTTGGGTTTTTCCTTTATTGAGTTTCAGTAGATTGGAGTTAAACCACAATTCAGCTTGTTTTTCGGCATGTGACATGGAGGCAAGCAGAGTCTGGCAGTTCTTGTCAGAGCATAAAATAGATGTGTCATCGGCATAGATGACACATTTGTAGGGTTGTAGTTCATAGAAGAGATCATTGATATAGACAATAAACAGAAGAGGCCCCAGAACGGATCCTTGGGGAACACCAAATTCAATTGGCTGTAGATCAGATGTTCTGTTATTGCCCAGATCAACAAGCTGTTTTCTGTTCGTCAGATAGGATGAAAAGAGTGAGAGTGCCAGACCTCTAACTCCATATTCTTCCAGTTTATGTGACATATTAATATGAGAGACACAGTCGAACGCTTTACTCAAGTCACACAGTGTTGCAGAGCTGTGATGACCCTTTTCAAATCCGTCGACTATGTCCCTCACAACTCGTGCTACCGCAGTGGAGCATGATTTTCGGAAACCGTATTGGTCCGAGTTAAGAAGATTGTTCTCCTCAAAATAAAGTTCAAGCCGTTTTTTGAGAATAATTTCGAAAATTTTACCAAAAATGGGAACGATAGAAATGGGTCGATAGTTTTCAGCTTGATTTTGGTCACCTTTTTTAAAAACAGGGATGACTTTGCTGATTTTAAATTCATCAGGAAAAGATCCTTCGCTGATACAATTATTGAAGATAGACGTCAGTGGATCAACCAAATATGTACAGGTTTCTTTTATGATTTTGCTGTTTAGATTGTATACATCAAGGCAATAGGAGTTTTTCAGCTCATGTATAGCATTAAAAACTTCGGATGGAGTGATGGGTTCAAGAAAAAAAGACCCGGGTGAGGTAGGTTTGAGTTTATTGTCCAGTGATTTTAGAGAAAGGGTATTAGCATTGTATGTATTAGCATTGAGTGGGAGTTGACTTATTATGGTTTCGGCAATGGTGGTAAAGTATGAGTTGAATTGCTGTGGAGAGATCGCGTCGGATTTTACATGAGATGCTGGTTTACTTTTTTCAAAATTGATCAGCCGCCAGCTATCTCTGATTTTATTATCAGATTGGTTGATAAAATTATCGCATGATTTTTTTTTTAGATTCGATAATGGCCTTTTGATATTTATTGTTGATCATTTTGAAAGCTTGCTTATGAACGGGATCATTTGTTGCATCGCAAATTATCTTTACCGCACGTACCGTATCCCTTAATTTTCTCAGATCGTCATTGAACCACCTGAGAGGGTATTTGAGTGCAAATTCAGAGGATATTTTTTTGAGAGGAAAATGTTCCTCTACTAGACGACAGTATAGGTTTAAGAGGAAATCCACCTTGTTTTTCGAGGAGTTTGACGAGTAGAATGTGTTCCAGTTAACTTTATGTAACGAGGCTCGGAAGGCGAGTATTCCCTGGCTGGTTATTTGCCTCCTGAAATACGGGGCACTTTTTTGTCTCTCGGAATTTTTAAGACTCAGTATCTGGGCGTAGTGGTCGGAAAGACAGGGATCGATTACGCCAGTCTGATAGCACGATTCATCTAAATTTGTTAAAATATTGTCAATGCAGCTGCTAGAGCCATTTACAATCCTAGTAAACTCAGCAATAGTTGAATGTAGGCCAAAGGAGTTTATTAGACAGATCAAATTACTGAGATCAGTGGATGTTCTCAGGAAATTGATATTGAAATCACCCAGTAGAATGATTTTTACAAATTTTTTCGAGATAGAGATCAGAAGTTCTTCTAATTTGTGAAAAAAAATGGTACAGTCATTTATACAAGCTGATCTATATATTGTGATAACGGCAATTTTAGAAGTGCTGAGTTCAATGCCACACACTTCGATGTCACGCTCAATACAATAATCCCCTAAGTGAAGAGGTTTGAATTCAATGTTATCACGTACAAATATAGCTACACCACCGTGTATATGGTTGGCTCTACTGAAATATGTTGCCAAATTATAGCCAGGAATATTACAGAATTGTAGACAATCCTCATTTAACCAGTGCTCGGAAAAACAAAGAACACTAAATTTATTATTACAGTCTAGAAACATAGAAAGTTTGTCCAGTTTGTTCGAAAGTTTACGTACATTCAAATGAAAAATACTCACTTCGTCAGAATTAATTAATAACAACCAAGAATAAGTGTATTCTATCGAAAGGACAGTGAAACCACCCAAATCGTTCCCATTAGGCAAGCTACTGCTAGCTGATGCCGATAAAAAATAATAACATAACACAAAATCAATGAAAGGATCTCCGCGTTGAATTTTTTCATCTACACCGTTCCTAATCCCCCTGAGCGGAATATCCTGAACCGAAGAGATGTGAAAATGATAGCTTTCAAAGTTTGAGGAGTAGCTGTATGTAAACGATTACCGATAGATAAGGAATAACCCAGTCGTATTAGGTTGAAAAGAAGAATTCAGTTATATTCGAAGCGGAACTTATTAATGTTAGGAAGAGAACTCTATAGTCTGTTTACGTTGAGGTGAGAATGACGTCATTTTTGGTCATTTTGTTTATCAGAGTGTAAAAACGCCATAGAAAGTTTATCGAAATAAACAAAGTCAGCCTCATATGGGTCCCGGGACACTTAGGTCCCTGGGAATGAGGATGCAGACAGATTAGCCAAGATAGGACCGGGAAAGACCCCAGTGGGACCTGAACCCATCTTGGGAATACCCAGCAGCCTGGCAATCTCAAATATGGAGGATCTGCTACAAAAGCAGTTCCTTAAAACATGGCAAGACGCGCCAGGCATGAGGCAATCAAAGCTCCACATAAAGGAGCCAAGGAAAAAAATGTCTAAAGAGATCCTGTCACTTAATAGACGGGACATCAAGACTGCGACTGGGCTCCTAACGGGACATAATCACCTGAACAGGCACATGGAGCTCATCGGGATGACAGATGATCCCCTATGTAGATGGTGCCTAGAAGATGACGAGACATCGTCGCACATCCTCACTGAGTGCTTTGGTGCACCAGAGGGAGATCAACCTTGGGAGCATAATTCTGAACCCAGAGGACGTCAAGGAGATTCAGCTGAGGAAGTTGCTGAATTTCGTCAAAGAAATCGGCATGCCCAGCTGATTTTCTCAGAACAAGTGGTTGCACAAATGGCCCAAACAGAGAGGCCTACGTGTACGGGGATCTTCGGAACCAGCCCACCTTGTGCGAAGAAGAAGAAGAAGAAGAAGAACCAAATACAAACTGCTAACTGAATTTCAAAACCAGAATTGAGCATAGAAACTTGAGCCTGTCCTAATTATCAAAAAAAAAACCTGTTTGTAACATAATTCAAACTTAATATAAAAACAGGTAGGAATATTACCTTTCAAGCAATCACAATTACACACAAATTATATTGAAAAATTTGAATTTGCGCACCAAAGTGTGATAAAATATGAGATAATCCACGTATTTTCAAATCCGTAACTGATATCTCCAGATCTGGTAATTTTTTTTTTAATGAATATCACAAGTCGAACAATAGGCCATGAGAGGGAATGGGATCACCATTTATAATGAGTCTGTTAGGTCTCTAGTCGTACTGTGAAAGAATATTAGTATAGACTTTTGGAAATCGATGGATTGGGAATAGACCTCTTGATTTCTTCTCATGAGGATATCTGAAAATAGTGGTGTTCCTTCCAAAAATGATTCAAGCAATGATAGACACTTCGAACATTTTTTGGAGTAATTAAAATAAGAAAAAATTGTGATTTTTTTATTTTTATGAGAATATTGATGTTTATAAAATCATTTGCAACTCAAAATAAACTTTTTAAGATAACCTCTTGTGAGGTATTTAAGTTGAAAAGGAAAACATTCTGAATTGTAATATTTTATTTTTAACATTGGAATTTATTGAAACATGAACTATAAGGTGTCAGGGTTGTTCGATATACGTCAATCTCTTGTTCTCATTCTTTTAGTATACCAACGCAAATATGTTTCATCAAGCAAACGAGTAGACCATGTTCAACACCCGGTATAAAGAAAAATCTCTTGAGGTACCTGAAATGCTCAAAACTATTGGACAGCGATGTAATATATTTCTTGCTCCCAAACCATACAATAGAATTCCAATTGAGAGGAAGAATCTCAACTCATTATCACTTAAGCAAGAAGCTAAGAAATGGATTCATAATAAAACTAGAAGGAAGATACAAAATTTAATAAACCACTATAATATTTGATGAAAGTTATCCATATTCCAAAATCAATTGAACTCAATTGATTAACAATGTTAATTGTATGTTATTGTATTTCAATCCGTACCTTATTGTATTTTGATCCGTATGTTATTGTATTATTATTATCAGTATTTTTATGACTTTGAATTTTATTATTATGATTTTTACATTATTCAGCGCTACTTGGCATCTTTATCACTATTGTATTTTTAGGATTGGATTATTGTCATTATTGGGTTACACTGGGTAACAATGGGGCAAGGGCCATGCCTATATCTCCTTCACTTATCAACCGATTTGGGTGAAATTTTGTACATAAATATGAGACACAATTTCGAATTGACAGACATATGAAAACAAAATGGCCAACTTCCGGTTTGTCCAGAATAGCCACCAACTTAGAATTTTCAAACGGAACACCCTGTATGTTTGATGTTTTTCGGATTCTAAGGCTCACATTACATACGACAGTGTTGCCAAACTTTTATTTTACATTTGAAAAAATATAATTTTTCAATTTTTTTTAGCCTAGGAGTCCTTGATCAGGTTAAAATCTATACTAATTTACATCAGTAACTCATAGTTATGATCGATAAGATCAATAACAAATCCTACAGCAGGAATTGAAATTATCTGAACGCATTTGTAATTTTTTTTTTCAAATGGTACGTACCGAGGGCTATCTTGCCATTCGATAGAGAATTTAATTACCCATTCAACGATATACATTATGTACCACTTTTTTCTGTTCAAAACGTAGAGAACCATCTAACAAAATGGAATCAATCTGAAAAAATAGGTAGGTAAAATGGCATCTATTCATTCTTTTAAACTCGATTTCAGAATGGTAACAATGAATTACCAAAAATAGTCGACTTGACAATATGTAATGATCATAAACCCATCACAGAAAAAATAACTCTTATATAATCAAACTGTTTGAATAAATCTAACGACTGAAACAGTGAAACATTCAACGTACAAATTATTACTCACAATACCATTATCCTGTTTTCAATAGAAGAGTTTATCAACCATCGAAAAGTCATTTTATTTATTAATGACCAATGATATGTTCGAAGTGTTGCCCGTTTTCCCTAACACATATACTATATCTATTTATTGTACACCTCATCACATTTATCAGTTCGTGAGCAGGAATTTCCTGAAATGCGCGCTCAACTCTATCTCTCTTGTCCTCCAAAGAAGTTGGTGTCCTCGAATATACTCTGGATTTTGTCAATAGGGGTTAAATGGGGCGATCTGGCTGGCCATTTGTTCCAATCCATCTCTGCCCATAAATATCACTGAGATATTGCCGAACAATATTAGCATTAAGTGGTCCTGCATCATCCTGCTGAAAAAACATATTTTCCCTGATGTTCTCAGGAAAATCGTTGATATTATTTTGAATATCTTCGAATTGTAGATATTTTTGGCCCATCAAAGGCCCGTTGAAAAAAATTGGTCAAATATTTCTTGTCTCTATGATTCCTACCCAGACGTTGAATCCAAATCTTTCTTTGAAATTACCTTCTCTCAGCAACCTAGGATTTTCTTGAGCCCAATATCCTATTGAACATACCATTATTCATGAACCTAGACTCATCTGTGAACAGTATCTTCGAGAGAAAACCATTATTCAAATGATGATGGCGACGCAAAAGCCAATTACAATAAGTTAGTCTCCGTTCTGGGTCATTTTCATATAGATGCTGATGCAAACTGTATTTATAGGAGCAATATTTATGTTTTTTCATTACTTTCCCTGCTGATCCCACATTCAATTTCCAATTCTCTCACTGAGGCAGATGGAGAAAAATGAACATATGCTAAAACATTAGTTTCCGCTTCTTCACTTACGATGAAGTGGATGTGGTTTTGATCAGCTGGTTCTTTCCTTAGCCTCATTTCCAATTTCCTGAAATAGGTCCTCGATGGGTGCCGTCTTAACGGATAACGAACAGCGTATAGCATACTAGCATTGACAGCGTTCTTCTGACATTCTCCGTATATCAATATCATATCGATTTGTTCGTTTCGAGAATAACGATTACTATTTTTCATTTCGAAAAAACTCTTTACAAACGAAACGAGATGACAAGTAAAATTGGTATTTTACTTTTGACATGACATTAATCACCCACTGTTTTCCATGATTGCAAAGCTACCTAACATTTCATCAAACCTAAACGGATAACTCATTGGAATTTGTAGGCCGCGTATAAAATTTTTTACAATTTCAATAATTGATTGTTTTCAGTTTTGAACAAAAAGAAAGTGGTACATAATGTATATCATTGAATTGGTAATAACATTTTCTATCGAATGGCCACTACACTATTTTCTCGTTAAAAATGCGTACAGAAAATTTCAATTCCTGCTGTAGGATTTGTTATTGATCTCATCGAATAAATGACTATCACTATGAGTTACTGATGTGAATTAGTATATATTTAAACCTGATCAAGGCCTCCTGGGCTAAAAAAAAATAAAAATTATATTTTTTTAAATCCTAAAATAAAAAATTGGCAACACCGTCGTTTGTAATTTGAGGCGTAGAATCCGAAAAACATCAGATATACAGGGTGTTCTATTTGAAAACTCGAAGTTGGTGGGTATTCTGGAAAAACCGGAAGTCGGCCATTTTGTTTTCATATATTTGTCAATCCGAAATTGTGTCTCATGTCTATGAACAAAATTTCATTCAAATCGGTTGATATGTGAAGGAGATATAGGCATAGCCCTAGTCCCATTGTCTCCCGGTATATCCTTTCACTTCATTATACTTTGTCAATTTCAACATATAAATTAATCATATCTTTCAAATGCGATCCACGCGAAGTTAGCCTTTGTGGATCATCTTCGTGTTTATTTACTTTGTAATATCCAACCAATATTACTTATATGTGTGAAATTGCATGGTAAATGAATATTATTATTATTATTTTAGTTTCGTCATGACTTTCCCAAAAGGAATGATTTAGCTTTTCGAAATAAAGGAGATTTGCAGGGGGGGTACAATACTTATTTAGGTGTATTTCTGACGATTGGGCTTGAGTCAACCAGAAAAGAAACCAGATCCCTGGATTTTCAGGGACCTTTCTCATGGAAACCTTCTACTTGTATGAATCAAATATACTTCATATCTATTTGTATTTATTTGTCTTTCCAACGATGAAAAACCAATCAGTCGAAGAGTTACTGAGAACATTCGAACATCCGAACAAAGGCGAACACATGTTCATTGCATCTTACATAATAGAGATTGAAGAAACATCTTCACCGGAGTGCTACGACAACTGGGCTATATCATGAATAATTCAGTTATATTTCTAATTATTGACATGTTATATTTTATTTTGTGTGCGCAGTTATCATTTACGTTCACTCCTACACTGGTTCGTTTTTGAGATAAATCCTTGCTTGATAGATACGAATTCCAGGCTAGAACGTTCGTTTCGAGGCGTGGTCCCATTCCCATTCCCTGCGGCATCCCATTAATAAAATTTTGACGCCCAACTTGGCTACCAGACTCTGAATATAAATTAATGAATTAATACCATTCCAGAACTACATTTCACCGGTGAATGAAACAGACCAAAGGAATCGTGTGAAACCATCAGAATGTGGAGTTGAACGAGTATTTCTGGTCAAAGCGGCTTACGTAGGATTTGCTTCGTAATCGAGTTGAAAATATCAATTGTGAACTATTGTATTCGATATGAACTTCCGCAGTGAATTTTCCCATGGAATCGAAAAAAATAGGATATAGTTGGATTTAACGGGAATTAATTTATTTCTTTTCAAAGCTGAAATGACAATATTCACGTATAGATTGATCCACCTTCAAAACTGAACTTTTGCTGCTTATGAATTCAACTAAAAAACTGTTGAGTAGTCGATACAAACTCTGGTCGATAAAAACACATTGGCACAAATTACACATTGAAAACTTTAAAATTGTATATAAACAAAGACACGTTTAAATGAAACAACACACAACCGTGTATTGTCAATATGGACTTGATCATCCCACCTGAAATATTCCAGCGCTACATAGATAAAGAAACGAAAAAAACAAAACAAAACAAACCTTTTGTGTATCATTATTCAGAAATCTGTTTTTCTTTTAAACCTTTCTAGAATATGGGTGTATATTTTTGTCAGGTTTGGTGTATCACTTTTTTGATTCACGCAATTATAATTTTCAATATACCATTTACCTCTCTTTTCTTACCTTTCCCCAGCTCAGTCGGCACGCCTATGTAGAGCAGATCGTCTCAAAATCTCAGGAGGATTGCAGTTGCGCCATCTAGTTGTTTTGCTTGAAGTCAATTCACTGTTTCATGGGAATATAGCTTGTAATATGATCAAATGATGAATAACGAGTCCAGAAAATAGTTTTTTTTCTTTTTATTAAAATGAATTTTCGAATACTTCAAATACCTATTCCTGCGATATCTACCTTATGATTAATGTAATTGAAACAATCAAAATTCGAAACATCAAATGATTGCTCATGCGCAATCAGCAAATATTGGAAGTAAATATTTAGAGGTTATATTTATACTATAATCATGAGTACGGAAGAAAGTTCACCACTGTGAATCGGTGTTATTAGAAAGAACCATAAAAAGTGTCTAGTGCGAAATGTATCACTGTTTAGTTTTTGCTGATGGAATACCTTTTATAAATTCAGTTCGTGCACTCGCGAAAATCCTGGAGTAGGTGTTCAATGGCTACTGAGAGTGAAGTTAGCTGATGTTTGCCCCCTTGATGCTGGTTATGTCCTGTATTGAAACTGTGATCTGATTTGGATTGGAGGTAAGTGGCTCTTTGGTCTAATATTTGCCAGGCAGTTTCTTGATTTGGATTTGAGGTTGAAATTGTTGTTACATGGGAAAAAATCTCGAAAACCTCTCCAAAAAGACAACGAAAGTGACACAGGAAATGTTGACCTGGTGTGACAAGAACAATCTATGCTTGAATACAAAAAAAAAACAGTGTCATTGCAGTTTAGCAAACGCTTCGAATCAGACAGTAATGTTTTAATAAAACTCGGGAAAAAATCAGTTCCAGTGCGTTCCGACACTAAATTCCTTGGTGTTTAAATTGATAGTAACTATCTTTTGGCAACCATATCTCCCATAATGTAAAAAAGCTGAACAAAATGTGTTATGCCATACGTAAATTAATTGACTCTGTGGACATCACGGTATTGAAAATATACTACTTTGCTCATGCCCAGTCAATCCTAACATATGGCCTGATATTTTGGGGAGGATCCAATCTCGCTGATAGAGTCTTTTTGGCACAGAAGCGTGTTATAAAGTAAAGACACACTTTTTGGAACCCTGCAGACCTCTTTTTATAGAACTTGGTGTACTACCACTTCCCTCTTTCTACATATATAGGCCACTTATTTTTGTAAAAAGTAACTCAAATTTATTTATGAGGAATATAGATGGATATATTTCCAGCGATAGGGTACTACGTTCCTCCATTAATTTGAGAATTCCAATGCACAATTCAGCATCATTTGAAAGGGGGGCAGAATATAAAGGAATAAAAATCTTCAATTCCCTACCTAGAGACCTCAAATCAATTAATTGTATAAATTCATTTAAATATAAAGTTAAGGAATACTTACTGGAGCACTGTTTCTATCCTGTTCAAGAGTATCTCAGCCTCACCTGATTTTCAAAATGTTTTTATGTTTGAATGTATGTGTTATGTGTCCCTTTTCATGATAATGAATTTATTAACCTACTCCACTTTTTCTGATATACATACAAGAATGCTCAATCTCAATAATGTATGTGTTGAGGGTACCCTCTAATGACGTGTTATAGAGGCTTTTAACTTACCTTATTTTTTCACTTTTAACTACAAACAAGAATGTTTGTATTATGTTGAAATTCTCATGACTTGATATTGAGCATCTGTACTTAACATATTTTATTGTATTGTATTTTAATTTAATTTTATATTGAAACCGACCATGTCAATGTCCAATTGGATCCTGTGACGACCATAAATATTATTATTATTATTTGTTGTCTGTTTATTTGCGTTGATTTTCGATGATGATAAATTTTCGTTACCGATTCTCTCCAAAATTATTTTTCGACTCCTTATTTTTTTCTTCCCCAGGCCACCATCACTTTTGGTTTTCCCGATCTGAATTTCACTTTTTGCACACTTTCTTGAAACACATTTTTTTAATCTAACATGATACCATTTTTATTTACGATTTCTATATCTACACCAAACATTATTTATACAGAACTGTTCAAAATTCATATTCACCCATTTTCTGTTTTCTAATCTGTTATTTTGATTATTTCCAAAGGAAAATAGTTTGACATGTCCCTGTCATGTTCCTTGTGACTCAAGATCAGCATACAGGATGTTCTTGCTTGTAGATTATTATTGTCTATTTGAATTCTGAAGTTTTATTTGTGGATTTTGATTTCCATACTTTTATAGGTTGTGCAAATCATGTGGATTGTTGGAAACATTCTGATGATGATATAAAAGCTCCACTGCTAAACTCTTGGATCATCTGCGTTGACTATAAGATGGCCAAAGGTTTCAGAAATGCAAAGTACACAGAAAAATTGTAAAAACAATCACACAGGTATTCATGTAATGTATAAATATCATTATATCAAATTTTTATTATTTTTATATTCAACATATATTTCATATCATAACAATGTATATATATATATATATACATATATATATACATATACATTGTTATGATATGAAATATATGTTAAATATAAAAATAATAAAAATTTGATATAATGATATTTATACATTACATGATATATATATATATATATATATATATATTATTAATATACTTTTTTTTAATAATTTTTTATTTAACTTTAAATTTTTAATTTTTTTTTTCAGTTGATTTTGTCAATAAATAAATGGTTGTTTATTCGTTGTTCTACTGATTCAGTTAATTACTTTCAATTTAGTATAAAAAATCTGTTAAAAAGTTATATTCCATATTAATATTTCACGATCTCTGGTATGTAACATGAATTTTGGGTTAAAAAATGCACACAGAATTTTTTATTTCATTATTATAATACCCTTCACAAGACTTGATCGAGTCTTTCCACAATTGCCAGAAATATCTATAAAGGGAAGGTTCAGATTAAAAAACACATTTCAATTTTTTTTTTTATTTGTCGAGTCACCAGAATCCTAGGATTTTTTTTTATTTCAATGATTCAATGAGAATGTCCGAATGTTCTTCGAGAAGATAGGTACGTGAACATTCAGTTTGAGTTTTATCTCCTTGGGAAGTGGAAAACATATCAATTATTTGTATGTATTCGAAATGAGACTTCCTAATGCACCTACAATTCTATTCAGAGATATGCAAGTGGGCGAAATCGTACAAATAATCGTAAAATCGAATCATAAAAGTTTGAAGTAATATCCATGAATGAAGTAATATCCATTTCATGAATGTGCACACATGCAGATTCTGATACCTTATTATCGAATCCGTAAGATCATCTCACTTGATTGCAGCTAACCATGAAGCTCTTCTCTTCCTCGATACGTAATGTTTACTAGTCAAACACCGAATAAAACCCGAATCTATCCCTGTCCCACAGTCAACTACAATGCAAGTAACTGGCATTTTCCTTCAGTTGAAGCACGAATTATAATCCAGAATTTAAAAAAACTACTTAAATTCGCATAGAAAATCACAAAACTAAACACTTTTACCACTATGGTCACTTATAACAAATTTGTGTGCCCTCAGCCGGCATATTACTTCCGTTTTGACAGATCGCTGGACACGTGAGGAGAAATGTCACAATTTTGTGGTTATATATATATATATATATATATATATATATATATATATATACATATATATATAATAATGAAATAAGCTAGTCATTCTCCAACATTTTTTCACGTGAAATATTGACTATTAGAACGAGATGGACGAACAAAATCGCGTCTTTGATAAAATACTTCTTGGCGCATGCGCATTCACTTTTAGCGCCCGATTTTGAAATTCGATGTTCAATTATTTTGGCTCCACATAGGCTATCCTTATTATCAATGTTTGACGCTAATAAATATATGGTAATACAGAGAGTAAACCAGAATTAGCAATCAGAATAAATTGTATCATTGGTGCAAAATCCCTTCCTTCTGCAATCTAGTGATCTGGCAGCATCTTCTAGATTCTCAGACCTGATTTATAGTAGCGACTTTCAGCGCTGTTGGATACAAACAGCGTCGTTACATTTATTAGTGTTTGTTGTTTTTTAAGCCACACCGTTTTGCTGCTTGTATTTTACAAATGTACGGTAATATATGTTAATATCGTGATCTACATATATCTGCATGTTTGTGAATACCTTCGCCATGCTTAATACGGAGAAAATATATTAAGTTGATTTACTCAACTTGTTCGGCTAGCGCAACTACAACTATAAATTTTAATGTTTAATTAATCGGATCGTATTGTTATTCAGATGAGTTTTGTATCATTGCAATGGTGTTATGTATATCATTTCTCACTTCTCGTACCGACAGAGAACTCAATCGCTGTGCAAATCGACTCAACTTTAATTAGTTTATTTTTCTAAATTGAGCTATGGTACCTTACTTTAGGCAGATTTCAATAGAAATACTACCTATTGGTCCCGTTATACCAAGACTTTCGAAAAAAATTGATATATCTTCGCCGATATATACCGGGTGACACAGGATATCGGGCCACCCCTGTAACTTCTGCATTCGTGATCGGATTTTTCTGAACTTTGGTATAGTTATATAAGCAACCATTTCGGATTTGATCACATTACAATCTAATATGGCTACTTCCTGTTTTTCTGGAAATGCCAGCAACTTTGTTTTTTCAAATGGAACACCCTGTATATTTTTAAATATTCAAGTTCAACAGGTCAAAGCAAGTCCAAACCCTATGTCAGATGTATTTTTTTTGGAACAATTGAAATTAAAATTGTTTTTTTATTTTACCTCGTGGATGAGATTTTTGAATGTATACAATTTGTTACTGCACCGAAATACAAAAATGATATGTTTTTTTTCCTAGATATATGTTCTAGAGAGACATGTAGGTGGCCCATAGGGATTCCATTTGAAAAACAAATAATTTTTGATCAAAATGTAATGTGACTGAATTGATTCACCAATAAGTGACACAAAAAAAATTCTGAAAAAATCATGTTTCTCCGTTATGTGCGACTCATTGTGAATAGCCTTGACCAAATCACATGGACTGCATGGGGTCGGCTTTAGAATAGCCCCATGGTAAATCCTGCCTGTCGTAAGAGGCGACTAAAAGGATAACCGTAGGTGGAAGATGGTCTCATCGCCCGGTGAAATACCACCATATCGACTTTGTGTGCTGTGAAATGGATCATTCCATGTTTCAGTGTTCGGTCGATACTTTCCGGTCTCCCTCTTTCCTTTACCCCAATTCCTCCTTTATTTTCAGGTGCATCCTAATAGTAATAATGATGAAGTCTCCTAGAGTAAAACACTCCGGAAGCAAAATACCTCTCCATTCGGATTTCCGGGCGAGAGGTACTCGAGGGGACTCAACATTAAAGATTAATTTTTGCAACATCCGCGGACTCAACAAGAACATCAATGACGTCCACCATCACCTACAGACGAAAAAACCGGATATTCTGACTCTAACAGAAACACAAGTAAACTCGTCCACCAACAAGGTCCATATGCTTTGTCCTGGTTACGAACTCCATTCTCGATTCAGGTTCAAAGGTGGAGTCTGCCTCTACGCTAAGGCTAACCTTTCATGCCAGCGTGAAGAGAGTTTGGAACCGAAAGACTTTGATGTGATGTGGTTCAAGCTATCTGATACCAAACTGACTAAGTTCCTCTGCTGCCTTTACCTATCACCTAATGAACCTTCATATAACGACCTCTTTGAGTTTTTATCACTCAAACTGGACTACATTCAGGAGAACCATCCAACAGCTGAAACCATAATCATGGGAGACTTTAATGTACATAACGCTGCCTGGCTCAAATTCTCTAACAAAACAGATGATGCGGGTCGTCAAGCCGAGGCCTTCGCTATCACTCATGGTCTAGAACAACTGGTCGAGCTACCAACCCGCATCCCTGATGTCAACAACCAGTCTGCCAATACACTAGATCTTTTCCTCACCACCAATCCTGACCCGTATAGAATAGAAGTTTGTGCCCCACTTGGAAACTCTGATCACACCCTCATCTCCACAACATGCTCTTTCCATTTACCATCGAGCTGCACAATACCACCCCGTCTCATGTGGCATTACAATTCGGCCGACTGGGAAGGTCTTCGTATGTTTTTCTCAGCGTTTCCATGGAAGAGAGTTTGTTTCTCTTCAGTAGATCCAACACGATGTGCTGAGACAATTTCTGAAATCATCATGTTGGGGATGCAAACCTACATACCGAATACCGAAAGAAGAACATCATCCGATAAGACCTGGTTCAACAGAAACTGCTCTAGAGCTGTGGCTTCCAAACAGGCAGCATACCATCGATGGCTAAAAAATCCGGGCCCTGAGACCAGAGCAGCATATGTCGAGGCTAGAGGCATATGCAAAGAGACAATAGAATGCTCAAAAGATGCCCACAATTCCAAAATAAGATCAAAACTTGCTGAATGTCCTAACGGATCCCGTTCATTTTGGTCTTTCGCCAAAGCTGTGGGAAGAAACTTCACTTCCAGCTCATTTCCTCCTCTAACCAAAGAAGATGGAACACTAGCAACGACTGCCCAGGAAAAGCCAATATCTTTGCGCACCTATTTGCTGGAAATTCCACTCTGGATTCATCGGGAAAACAACCCCGAACATTACACCTATTGACAGTCACATGCCCGAGATCACCTTTCGCCAACGTACTATCAGAAAGATTTTGCTGGGTCTCAACACCAACAAAGCCTGTGGAACTGACGGAATCCCGCCGATTGTTCTCAAGAAATGTGCCCCCGAACTAAGCACCTGTTCTTTGCAAGTTGTTCAACCACTCTTACAATTTGGTGGTATTGCCGTCAAATTGGAAAATTGCAAGAGTACAGCCAGTCCCTAAAAAGGCAAAAGGCCCTACCTAGCAACTACAGACCTATCGCACTGCTATCTATTATTTCAAAGGTCATGGAAAAAGCCATCAACATCGAGCTCATGAAATATCTGGAAGACTCAGGAATTGTCAACGATAGGCAATATGGCTTCCGCCATCAGAGATCAACTGGTGACCTGCTCGCTTACGTCTCACATATATGGCAGCTATCTATTGAAAAGTATGGAGAAACTTTAGCTGTGGCATTAGATATCTCCAAGGCGTTCGATCGAGTTTGGCACCAGGGACTCTCGCCAAGCTTCCGTCTTATGGCTTGCCCCTCAGCTGTGTTCTCTGCTTGCTAGTTTTCTCTCAAACAGGTCTCTCCATGTAGTGGTCGATGGAGTTTCATCTGACACTCTACTCATAAATGCTGGTGTTCCGCAAGGATCTATTCTCGCACCAACACTATTTCTACTTCACATCAACGACCTGTTGAAAGCAACTTCATGTCCAGTACACAGCTTTGCCGATGATAGTACCCTCCATACCGCTTTCTCTTCCAGGGCCCCTATATCAGCCCGTGAAACCAGAAATGAACGAGGAAGAAATGTTAATAATATAAATATGGACTTAGCAACAATTCTCGAGTGGGGATCTAATAACTTGGTAGAATTCAATGCAAACAAAACACAAGCATGTCTTTTCTCTAGAAAAGTCGATCTCACTGTGCCTAACATAACTTTGTCAGGAGTAACCATACCACTGAAGTCATCCATATCGATGCTTGGTATTACTATCAGCAATAACCTTTCCTGGGAAAATCACGTGAGGTCCACTGCCAAAAGTGCATCCCAAAAACTTGGTTTTTTGTTTCGTGCCAAGAGCTATTTCACCCCCACCCAGCTGCTTATGATCTATAAGGCACAGATCCGACCTGTCCTGGAATACTGTTCCCATATTTGGAGCGCGGCACCTAAACATATCCTGAGGCTATTGGATTCTGTCCAAAAAAGGGCAATTCGTCTCGTCGGTGATGCCTCGCTTACAAACTCGCTCACTTATCTGGAACACCGTAGAAAAGTTGGCGATTTATCTCTATTTTATAGATATTTTCATGGGCGATGCTCTTCTGAAATATCAACAATCGTTCCTGCTTTGGCAGTCTCTTCGAGACTAACCCGTCAAGTTCAGTCATCACACCCCTTCGTGGTCACTTTGGAGACCTGCAGAACATCACTTTCCAAAGACTCGTTCATCCAACGAACAGCGAGGCTTTGGAACTCATTGCCTAGGGAGGTGTTCCCCGAGGCATACAACCTCCAGAAATTTAAAACCAACTCCCTTTTCTTGGTTCCCCGATTTCTCTGAAATTACAGGATATCCCTTTTCGTGGGAACCAGAACAAAAAAAAAAAAAAAAAAAAAAACATTTATCCACGAGGTAAAATAAAAACACAATTTTAATTTTAATTGTTTAAAAAAAATTACATTTGACATAAGATTTGGACTTGTTTTGACCTGTTGAACTTGAATATGTAAAAATATACAGGGTGTTCTATTTGGAAAAAGAAAGTTGCTGGCATTTCCAGAAAAACCGGAAGTAATAATAATAATAATAATTTTATTTCCTTAAGACAGTTATAAACCATATGGAAAAAGTCAGTTGCTTACATCCAACATGTTTATATATCTACACACGTAAATTTTAAATAAAATAATACTAAAAAGAGAAAATTGATTTCACAGCAGACTGCTACGACAAATATTCATCCAGTCTATAAAAACACTGTTCTGTCAAAAAGGATTTCAACTTATGTTTGAATGATTGTTTTGTGAAGCATTTTTTCACATTTGAAGGAAGAGAATTGTTTATTCTAGGAGCCATATGACTGGGAGATTGGTGAGTTATTTTGAATTTTCCAAATGGAATTGAAAAATCATTCTTTTGTCTCGTGTTGAAATTATGATTTTGTTTGTTCCTCACATATATTTCATCATTATTGTCAAATACTAGCATACTCATCTCTGATATGACTAGACATGGCAATGTTAATGTTTTCAGTTTTTCAAATATATCTCTGCATGAATCAGTCTGTGAAAGCCCCGTCATTGCTCGTAAAATTCGTTTTTGTGCAACGAAGATATCTTTTGCTAGGGTAGATAAACCCCAAAATATTACACCGTATCGTAGCCTACTCTCAACTTGTGCATAGTAGAGTTGTGTCAATTGATCTATATTGAGTACATGCCGCAAATTTCTGAGAGGCAATCGAATTCAACTTTGAGATTAGGTAATGGGAGTGAGCCTTCCAATTGAGATTTTTATCTATCCGTAATCCTAGAAAAATGGTTTGATCCGAACTAGTTGAAATCAATGGACTCGATCCGTCTGACTGGAATGACAACTCGTTACATTCTTTTTGGATATGGCGAAACCTCAGTGCTAGCGCGTTAGAAGTATTTAGAAACAAATAATTTGCTGAGAACCATTCATTCAAAGAAATCAAAACCTCTTTGCATTTATCACGCAAGGAAGAGTCCATTTTTTTCGATATGATCAACGACGTATTATCAGCGTACATTGTGAAGGATGCAGGCACAGGAAGTTTATCCAAGTCATTGATATAGAACAGGAACAGGAACGGGAACGGGAACGGGAACGGGAACGGGAACGGGAACGGGAACGGGAACGGGAACGGAACGGAACGGAACGGAACGGAACGGAACGGAAGGGAACGGAAGGAACGGAAGGGAACGGAAGGGAACGGAAGGGAACGGAAGGGAACGGAAGGGAACGGAAGGGAACGGAAGGGAACGGAATGGAACGGAATGGAACGGAAGGGAACGGAACGGAACGGAAGGAACGGAAGGAACGGAAAGGGAACGGAACGGAACGGAACGGGAACGGAACGGAACGGAACGGAACGGAACGGAACGGAACGGAGAACGGAACGGACGGACCGGAACGGAACGGAACAGGAACAGGAACATAGAACAGGAACAGGAAGTCCGCCATATCGGATTGTAATGTGATCAAATCCAAATTAGTTGCTTATATAACTGTACCATATTTCAGAAAAATTCGTTCAAGAATGCAGAAGTTACAAGGGTGGCCCGATATCCTGTGTCACCCGGTATATATATATATATATATATATATATATATATATATATATAAATATATATTTGATATTTGATGTTCGTAAACTCGACTGATGACTCGCCTGTTAGTTTGTCCTATGTATGTCCTCGGCATTCGGAGCATGGTATTCCACATATTCCTTGAGAATCATTAGCTATGTTATCTTTAGGAGACCGGAGAAAATCAGAGATTTTATTATTTGCTGTTTTTATATCGCGTTTCTCTAAGATTCTGCCAATTTTGTCGGTGACACCTTTGATATAGGGAAGGAAAGCTTTGTGTGGTTGGTTATCTGTTGGATTTTGAGAGTTAGGAGAACGAGTTTGATGATGGTGGATTAATCTGCAAATTTGTGTGTTATAACCGTTTCGGAGGAGAGCAGTTTTGAGTTTGTTCAAATCTTGCGGTCTGTTGTGATTGTCGGAGAGTTGAATAAATCTGTGAATGAGAGAGTTTAGGACGGAGTTTGTTTGAGCAGGATGGTGATGAGAGCTGGCGTGTAGAAACGTTAGTGTGGGTTGGTTTTATGTACTATGTGAGAGTGAAGGAGTCGTTAGTTTTTGTGATAAGGACGTCAAGGAAAGGAAGTAAGTTCTCTGTTTCGCTTTCCATTGTGAATTCAATGTTGGAGTGGATGTTGTTTAGATGATCTAAGAATCCATGTAGGGTTTCGGAGCCATGGGGCCATCTGACGTATATGTCGTCAACGTTTCTGAACCAACAAGTGGGTTTGTGATCAAATGACGCTAAGGCCTTAGTCTCGATTTCCTCTATGTAAGGATTTGCAAGAACTGGAGAAAGGGGAGATCCCGTTGGTGCACATTTTACTTGTTTGTAATATGTGCCCTGGAAAAGGGAGTATGTACTGTTCATACAATGGTCGATGAGGGTTAGGGTATCTTTGGGTATATTATGAATGGATTTAAGGATGTCTAGTGTGTCTGCCAGAAAAATTTTCGTAAAGAGAGATACTTTATCAAAGCTCACGAGGATATCGGTGTTTTGGATTCTATGTGTTTTGAGGAGTTCTAGGAAGTGGTACATATGATGAATCTTCTTCGGCTAGAGGCTGAAGAATTCTTGCCAGATGTTTTGCAAGATTGTGAGTTGGTGATCCAAAAGCGCTGACAATTGGACGGAGGGGGATGTGGAGTTGTTAATAAGTATTTTGGTCTTCTTTTCGAGATAGGTTGTGGGGTCACGTTTGGTGGTCTGATACTCGAGAGAGTTTGATAGTGATCTCATCTTCTCGACATAGTCTGAAGTGTTGAGAATTACTGTGGAATTGCCTTTATCTGCTGGAAGTTTAATTATGTCTGAGTTATTGTGAATAGTTTTCAGGCATCGCCTTTCAGCAGGTGTGATATTGGATGGTGGGAGTTTTGCACTCCTGATAGTGGTGGCAATGGCAATGGCAATGTGGGGAGTAATGGAAAAGTTGAAACCTTTGGATAAAAGGTTATGGGTGGTGTCATCGAGTGGTGTGTCGGAGAAGTTGTGTACTAGGAGGAGGATTGTGTATGGTTGTGGGTGAAGTGATGCATCTTAATAGGGATGACAGTTTCTTTTTCGAATTTCAGTTTTCTGAGAGCTGACATGGTCTGAGTTTTCAAGGGATATTCTAGAGAAAGAGTCTCCGATTACAGGATGTATGTTCGCTGAAACAATAATATAGGGAATAGTCAGTGATATCAAGGTTTCGTGATGTCGTGGATGGTTTTGCAAATCAGAGCTACCATTGTCTTCTAACATTTCCTGGAACCATGCACAAAAATCAAATCGAGCTCCATAATCCCTGTCTTGCACAAATTTTTGTTTGTATGGGTGAAAGTGATTTCGTTTTAAAATTCGCCTAACAGACGTTTGAAATATTTCTGCCATAATTTTCGTCGAAACTCTTGGTGTCTCACTGACTGTCAGTAAAACATTGTTTACATCATTTTCATTATTTACAACAGGCTTAACGTGAACACTTATATATTTGTTTCCAACCGAACCAGTTTCCTTACATTTTTGCAATATCTTTGCCACCATAGTAAAATGCAAATTTTGGTCTGGATGCATTTCTTTGAAAATTTCAGCTACTTCTTTGTGCTATGATAATTTTCACAATATAGCAATACTATTTCTATTTTTTTTTGTACACTCAGTTTTGGAGTCATTTCTATTGATGGATTGAACAACACAAAAACTGATAAAGAACGACAACTCCAACAAAATTGTCAACAAGTTATTGTGACGTTTGTTATTGTTACAACAAAAGTAGATCTTTATTCATTCTCATTGAAGTTCAAATTTACTAACCAATATTAAATGTAGCAATGATAAATAATGTATTATTGAGTTTTAATTACAAATATTAGTTGGTTTAAATTTTATTTACGGGTTGAGAATATTGGATAAGCTCATGTGCATCAATATACAGGGCATGACTACACCTAGTGACAAAACGAAATCGTGTTTTCATAATTAATCTCCCGCAAAATGTCTATTCCACAAATATTTGATTAGTTTTGACCCACAGTTATGTGATTTAGGTTATCAAAGCTGTTTCCAGATAAAACAAGAATGTAGAATGTTTCTTAGTAAGGGTAGAGTAATAAAATGGTATTTTTTTTGTTTCAATCTGGTTCAAAATTGGTACATGGGGTCTTCGTTGGATTCCAAACACATTTCCACATTAAAAATTATATATATATATATATATATATATATATATATATATATTTTATGTTATAAAAACAGTTAATATTTTAAAAAAAAACCACAAAAAGAATAATTATTGATTAGCTATTAGTTTCAAGAGATTGTTTTGTACATAATTTTAGAAGTTCTATTTCCTTTATAAGCCCATGTATGATATGAATAGATAAAAATGTCCAAATTATATAACACAATCAATTTCATACACTGTCAGAATGATTACAACCCATAATTCTTCAAAAGACAACAAACAGTCTAGATTTACAAAATTTTCCTGAATAAAATGTGATCTACAAATTTATAAATTTGAAACATACAGTATATGAAATTGTAGCTAACTAAAAGTAGCCAATGGTAGAACTGCAAACTTCTTGATGACAATAGCCAATCAGGGAACAGATGGTCACATGTAGAATTTGAAATTGTAAGAGAATAAGAGCGGGAAAGTGTCAGAGGCAATTATTATTGAAATTTGTACATAGTTAATAAGAATGGAAAAATAGTTTTATGTATAAGTTATGACACATAACCATAAACAGTGAAAATGTGACAATATAGTGCGCGAATTCAAAAATTCAAATCAGAGTGAAGGAACAAAAATGGTATCCAGGTGACAACAAACAAAGCCACAAAAGGGAGATCGAAAATAAATTTAAAACGAATGCCACGTTATATTTTTGGGAGAAATAAAAATGGAATAATTTCCACATCATAAGTGGAAACCAAGATTACCTTATTTGTACACCGTATACAAGTATCCAAGGCTGATTGCTGAATTTGTATGGTCCTTTTCTATTTGGTATTGGAGTTCCTGATAGCATTGGAGTGAAAGGGAATCCAAATCCTGGTGTGTATTGAACAGCGACAGTTCCAGACAGGTATAAACCTTTCATAGTGCACATTCCGAACTGAACAATTTCACTAATAACGCATATTCCATCGGAAGAACTTTATTTCAATTGATTTCGAACTATTAAAGAAATTTCCACTTTCAAGGTAAAAGTGAGGTTGTGTAAATTTTACCAATGAACTTTTCTCATGATTATCCATGAATATTTGTAGATTCACCTTAGAGTAAGTTATCTTTCGTAGGCCAGGTAAAATGAAGTTTTCCTGAATAAAGGAAATAATTGCTTTTTGATACTTTATCGTTTGTTTTCTACAATGATCAACAATCATACTTATGACCATTGAATAAATAGAAATTCGACGTATCAAGCAGAGGCTAGTGGCTAAATTGCCTGAACCGGCTATCTGAGACAAGGGGCGTACCAACTGAGCTTAGCTGTGGTAAGGAAAATGATAACAATTGGCAGCAATGTGACGAGAGAACAGTGACGTAGCTAGCAATTATTATTACATTGCAAAATATATTATACAGGGCACAAATAATTATCTATATCATAACAATTTGGCTCACAAAGAATAGCGGAAAATTATTAGCAATCTTCATTATATAAAAACAATTTATATTTACAATTTATCATTCCATAACAATATATATATATATATATATATATATATATATATACATTTATCATACATATATACTCATAAATCGCGTCATTCGCGTACCTTCCGTTTCGTGAAAACTATAAACTATGTCCCTGATTATTTCAACGTTGTATTCTCATATTATTCCTAACTTTTTTCGAGTTTTCAATAATTTTTTGGTAATGATTGTTGATTCTTTTCTCAAGTTCCGATCGCTTACTTATATTATTATTCCTACTGGTTTCAGATCATCCAGTAGTTTAAGCACAACACATTGACTATGAGTTGCATCATCACCCTCGTTTTCATCTAGAATTGTATACTCTATCGGAGTTGGGACACATTCTGTATCAGTATGTATGCAAAAAGTACATTTTTACACATTTTTATATTATATTTCATTTCATTTATTACTGTATACGTTTTTGAGGTATGGTGTCGGTAAAAATGTCTCCCATGGCATAGGTAATAAAGCTATCAACAGTTATCTAAGAAGTTGATTAGTTTCCTGAATAAGGACTCAAACAGCAATTTCAATAACTATTAAGTTTCAATACCTTTTTTAACGGCAACAATCATAAAATGTAGTTTTCTGACAAAGCATCACGAGCCTCATCTATGTCACAAAAACCAGTAATGAACAATAAAACACGGGACCATTCACTCAATGATAGGAACTTCGACACCTGATGTCTTCTTGGAGATTACACCGAAATCCTGGCTAACAAGATATTTTTGGGAAGTCATTGTTTAACATGTGGTATCTAACAACAACTGAACAAAACATGTTTTCTCGCCGTATACATGAATGTGTACCAGAACACGGTTATTCTGGATCATAAATTGACAGCAATATCCTCGTATGTTCATAAAATTCGCAAACACGAAGATTTTAATGTATTTCCGACAATGTACAATACAAAATTCACAAAACAGATAATCAAAGATCTCAAAATCCAGTACATTACCTTGGATTTGATTTCAAAAAGATATTTTTTTACAGTTTCCACATCAACTGGACTAAAGTAAAAAGTCCCTGGACCGGCCTTGACATTATTATCTTAAAAATTCAAGGCTTCTTCACCTGAAACGTTATTATTCTGTGCAGATCCTAAAACTTGCTGTTGTTGACATCCGTGTCTGATACTTCATTCGGTAAATCATATTTACGCAGTTTGAAAAAAATAACCTTTTTAATGTTCTACCGCAGAGTTGCAGAAGTTCCTAATTTCTTTGTAATATAGCCAATATCGTTCATTTGATGTCTTTTTGAATTTTGCAAGTGTCTTGTAAGTTCTTTCAGATCTGGAGTGAGCCATGGAGCATATTTTTTTCGTTATACGTGCATTCATTATTGAAACATGTTATAATAATAATAACAACAACCGAACACTTATTATGATTGATTTGTTGAAAATATAAACAGGATGCCCATAAAATCAGATGTGGAATCATCTGCGACTGAAAGATAAACTTTAGTCACTATCTTCCATCGTCAAGATAACCCCTTGTGGGATATTCATGTTGAAAAGGGAAACATTATCAATTAAATATTGATAGAAAGATTTTTATGTGAATTGAAAATGTATTGAAGACCTAGTGAATGCGATGTCTCTCCTGCGTCAATGTTACGAATGATTTCTGGTGAATACTCTCCTTTGGAAAACATTCTTTTTTGCTCATTCATCTTTATGAGTTCTTAATCAAGACTGGAATAGAAAATCGAATTTCTATCTGAATAAAAATGCAAATTTTCAATTTCAGATTTTTTCTTTTGAGTTAGGGCCTTTTCAGAATATCTATCAGATGTAGTTCAATGTCCAGCGTGGCTTTAGCCGGGAAATAGTTGTTTTCTGTTAGACATTCACAGAAAATAACTTCATTTTAATTTGGATTTTTCAATTCACAGAAAAATATTTCTATCAATATTTAATTGAGAATGTTTCCTTTTTCAACATGAATACCCCACAAGAGGTTATCTTGACGATGGAAGATAGTGACTGGAGTTTATCTTTCAGTCGCAGATGATTCCACATCTGATTTTATGAACATCCTGTTTATATTTTCAACAAATCAATCTATCATACCCCATGACAGGTTTTAATGTCAGAAAATACTAATTTCAAAGTGTCTCTCCAAATGAAATGATTCTAACTTTTTACATCCTTGCAAAGTGAGATTGCTTCTTGAAAATGTGTTTTCCATTTCCTCCGGTCTTCCTGAAGATCGTGGAAGCGTGAAATAGATTTTCGTCGACAGAAATGTATTGAAGACCTAGTGAATGCGATATCTCTCCTGCGTCAATGTTACGAATGATTTCTGGTGAGTACTCTCTTTTGGAAAACATTCTTCTTTGCCTCATTCAACTTTATGAGTTCTTAATTTAGACTGGAATAGAAAATCAAATTACTATCTGAATGAAAATTCAAATTTTCAATTTCAGATTTTTTCTCCTGAATTGGGGTCTTTTCAGAATATCTATCAGATGTAGTTCAATGTCCAGCGTGGCTTTAGCCGGGGAAGTAGTTGTTTTCTGTTAGACATTTACAAAAAATAACTTCATTTTAATTGTGGATTTTTCAAGTCACAGAAAAATATTTCTATCAATATTTAATTGAGAATGTTTTCCTTTTCAACATGAATACCCCACAAGAGGTTATCTTGACGATGGAAGATGGTGACTAAAGTTTATCTTTCAGTCGCAGATAATTCCTCATCTGATTGTATGAAAATCCAGTTTATATTTTCAACAAATCAATCTATCATACCCCATGACAGGTTTTAATGTCAGAAAACACTAATTTGAAAGTGTCTCTCCAAGAGAAATGATTCTTACTTTTTCCATCCTTTCAAAGTGAGATTGCTTCTTGAAAATGTGTTTCCCATTTCTTCCGGTCTTCCTGATGATCGTGGAAGCGTGAAATAGATTTTTGTCGACAAAAATGTATTGAAAACCTAGTGAATGCGATGTCTCTCCTGCGTCAATGTTACGAATGATTTCTGGTGAGTACTCTCTTTTGGAAAACATTCTTCTTTGCCTCATTCATCTTCATGAGTTCTTAATTAAGACTGGAATAGAAAATCAAATTACTATCTGAATAAAAATGTAAAATTTTCAATTTCAGATTTTTTTCTTTTGAGTTAGGGCCTTTTCAGGATATCTATCAGATGTAGTTCAATGTCCAGCGTGGCTTTAGCCGGGGAAGTAGTTGTTTTCTGTTAGACATTCACAAAAAATTACTTCTTTTCAACTGTGGATTTTACAATTCACAGAAAAATATTTCTATCAATATTTAATTGAGAATGTTTCCCTTTTCAACTTATTATGGAAAAGAGCATCTGAGGATAAATTCCCCTGCTTATTGCTTCCATCCCATGGACACCATTGTAGGATTTAAAAAGTTGTATGTACCTCCTGACTCATCGCTTCATACTAGGACTGCATCTCCATTTTCCCAAATAAATTCCAGCTGATCTGAATTAAAGTGAGGCGTGTTGCAGCCCATAATCGTACATCGTGTAATGTGTGTACAGGCATTTCTGGCTTTGAGAAGCTTATAGGGTTGAGAAATACGAGGATCATACATTTCCTTTAATTGGAACAGCGTGTATTCGAGTTGTGGCTGTTGGTCATTCCATTGCACTGTTTATGAGATCTCTCGGTAATATGTAATATTCAATATTGTGATTGGATATTTATTCGATTGGATTATGGGGCATAAACTAAAGATTATAAGTGTGTATAAAATGGACGTATTATTTCTCACTTGCCGCTCCCCGACATCCACCAAGTGTTAAAACATTTATGTTTATTGGCGTATCGGAAATGAGTGTGGAGGTCGGAGTTTTTAAGTTTCAGTGTTCTTTCTTGATCAAAATGTGTTGTATCGAGAGCCTGAAATGATTTTTTTTTAATTGGCAGATGCCGTCGGACCTGACAGTCATGATAATTTCAATTAGTCCTTTAGATTATTTACATAATGTTAAATTAAATCACTTGATTGATCCTGTGGAACTTACAAATAGGATGCAGAAACTGATTCTTAGCATTTGTAGGCACATAAAGTAATAATGAAAATAATATTGAATCATACATACAAAACATATAAAACTGTCATAGGTCTACAATATAATATACAGTGAAGGACGAAAACAAATGAACTTCATTCACATCGAACATATAAATGAGATGGTGAGGAAAAAACTCACAGATTATAAAAATTATCAGTTGTAATATCACAAGAGAGTGACAATAAAGTGAAAATAATTCAAGTGGTGATAACGAGAATTCGAAAAAACGGGAATCGGGCAGAATAACAGGCATAACCTAGATGAAACAACACAAAAAAAAATAGGAAAATGCTAGTAGTCTAATAAAAATCCTCAGAGGGTGCTTTTGAAAATTATATCAGTAGTTTTCAATCATTCAGGCAGTTTGTTATATTGTTTTAGTCTCAAGTAAGAAGGTGAGTTACGATATCTCGTATTTAGATTATGGTAAGAGAAGTTGCGATCGTATTTCGACTTATTTGTGTGTATGAAAAAATGAAAATATCCGGAAAAGTTAAAATTTCAAAACGTTTGTGCAAGTTTCTGCAGGAGGTTGTCCGATTGACGCTTGCCGAATTCACATTATATTTTTTTTTGGCCATAAATATATTTGGAGCTAGTGAGGAGCTTCCCAAAACGCGAACGCTATATCTGATTCTTGATTCAATATATGCATATTAATAATCTACTAACTTTTCAGGGTTAGAATCGTCTTAAGATTTCCTATCAAATACGAAACAGAACTCAGTTTTAATATTAGTTTATTACAGTGACTCTTCCAATTCAAAGAGTTACCTAGCGTGACTCCCAAAAATGTACATTCATCGGTTAGATAATAGTTATTTTCCTACGACCACATAGGAAAGTAACACATATCGCACTCTCTACTCCCATGGAAAGTGACCTTTATTCTCACGCGTGCGGAAAGTACTTTCCGCACTAGTGCGGGAAGTAACTTTCCGCACGGCTGTCAATAAGCCGTCAAACCCGTGAATCCTGTAAGATTTACAGATGTCATTATTAATTGCTCTTCCTTATTGATATTATTCACATAAAAACTGGACTAAAAACTAATTATTTGTAGAAAATAAAGAAAAGAAGAAAAAAAAATGTTGACGCCGAGAATCGAACCCACAACCTTGCGGTCATCTACCGCATACTTTTCCATCTGAGCTAATTCGGATTTGAATTAACGTTATCAGAGATATGTATATCTAGTAAGTCGATTTACATTAATAGAATTATGATATTTCTTGTATTTTCATTTTTTTAAAACAAAAATATTGGAACGAATCTTTCGCAAACACCGTTACAATTCACAAATTGTAACAATAACCAATTTACTTTTAATTTTTATGGTTCCAAATATTTTAATTTGTTCCCCAGTTGTATCTAATAAGTATTAACTTATTGTAATTTTTCAAATAAACGTTAATAATCGTTATTTCTTTATTTCACTATAAAAGTGATTATAAATTCATGTGCACTTTTTATAGAAACAATATTCAAACATAGACTGTCACATATAAAACGTAAGATTAGTCAGGCAACTCAATATACACGATCTAATATATACATATTGTTTAATAAAATGGGTGGTCGTAGGAAAAATAACGTACATTACTCGCGCGAAAGTGATTTTTCACACTCGTGTGATTGCCGCACTCGGCTTACGCCTCGTGCCACAATATTTCCCACTCGTGTGAAAAATGTCACTTTTCGCACTAGTAATGTAATATACTATTACCTAACAAGTGCGGAAAGGGGTACTTTTCCGCACGTGACGGCAGACGTTGTTCGGAGCATCAGATAAGAATTTATCGATTTCATGTTTTTCAAAAACCTTCTATTGAAATTTTCGTTCAGTCTTTTAGATATGCCCTTATTTTAAAATATTTGAAATATTTGCATGTATTGACGACTTTCTTCGATTTTTCCGGGATCACTGTAACACTTAATGAAGTGTTATGTATATAGAAAAATAAGATGGTCTTAGATTTTTTTATTTTGAAATAAAATAATTATTGATTTTATAATGCTATTGGGAAATTTTATGGTTTAATGGAAATAATAATCTGAATTATATGGGGTTATTGTATAAATCAAATCAAATTTTATTCCCATTTATAAAAAACAGATTGGGCGAGTCACAAAAAAAATATCTTTGTATGAAGATGAAGTAATAAATCGATAAAGAATGTTGAAATACAGAACATTCATGTTCAAGAAGAACAAAAAAGTAAAGACAGATAAAATATACGATTTAGTTACCATTATTGTTGTTTTCGAATTGTTCTACAGTGTAAAAGCATTCCTTTATTAGGAGTTTTTTTAGACCGCATTTGAAAACCTCTACGCATTTCGAGCTCTTCAAGGAAGAAGGTAGTTTATTGAAGAAGCGACTAGTCGCAGTAAACGGCGATTTTTTTGGAAAGAGTGTTTTGCCATATCTTTATATATATAATTCTACTGTACGTGTGTGGCACTGAACTCCTCCTAAAGGGCTGGACCGATTCGAATGATTTTTTTTGTATGCGTTTGGGTGGCGCCCTGGATGGTTAAGATTCACAAATCATCCCCCTGAATGTTAAGGGTGGTCCAACCCTTGATTTTCTTTTTAATTTTCAGACAAAAAAATTGTTTTTATTTTTTTATGATACAGCATTCAAAAATACATACAACTCTGAATTATTACCCTTCTGCGATCAACCCCTATTTTTTTGGGAAGATTTTTATTTTTATTTTGTCATGACTTAGAATAAAAAAATTCGTATTACTCTCAATTTTCACCCTTCTACAATCAACCCCTATTTTTTATTGTTTTTATTCAATAGAAAAAACGGGATAACAGGAAAACGGGATACCGGCAATAACGGGATACAGAAAAAACGGGATAACGGGATGACAAGATAAGGGGATAAGGGAAAAACGGGATAACGGGATGAAAAAAAATGGGATAATAGGAAAACGGGATAACTGGATAATTGGATAACTGGATAACGAAAAAACGGGATAACGGGATGACAGGATAAGGAAATAATGGAAAAACGGAATAACGGGATGAATTAAAAACGGGATGACAGGAAAACGGGATAACGGGAATAACGGGAAAACGGGAAAACTGGAAAACTGGATAACGGGATAACGGGATGACAGGATAAGGGGATAAGGGAAAAACGGAATAACGGGATGAAGAAAAAATGGGATGACAGGAAAACGGGATAATGGCATAACGGGATAACGGGAATAACGGGATAACGAACAAACGGGATAACGGGATGACAAGATAAGGGGATAAACGGAAAACGGGATAACAGGATAAAGGAAAAAAAGGGTAACAGGAAAATGGGATAACGGGATAACGGAAAAAGGGGTAACGGAAACGGAAGGTAAAATCTAGATGGAACACCATAAAGGAAAACATAGAAAAAAAGAAATTCTACGCGGACGAGAGTTTTCGGGAAAAACATTCTAGGAAACATATAAATTTGGACAGGACAACGTCTGTCGGGTCCGCTAGTTTGTTTTTATTTCTCGTATTATATCCGTGTGCATCGCTGTGTTTATCAAAATTGTTTTTGTTGTTATAAATGAATGTCAATAGTTTCATTATACAGTGTGACCCATTTAAAATGGAACCACCCCTGTAGAATACGCATTTATCAATCATTCTCAAAATATTTTTTTTAAATATTAAGCATTATAAACTGTGTCTTGACACAAAAATTTCATAACTTTAGTTTCATTTCCAAGGCACTCTATGGTTTTTTTTCTTCGTCAAAAACGGCAAAACTCTATTAGGCAATTTTTGTTTTGAAATTTGACAACACCATTGGATTTGTAGTCGTTATGAATAGAAACCATGGAAATCTCATAAAAAAATATTGATTAACAACGAAGTTACAACAACTTTAATTTTGGAAACAAAACATTACCATACTTTCAGGAGTTATAACTGTAGAACGGAATGAGCTATTGACTTCGGATTTTCGCTGTACAAATTCACTGGTGTTCTACTTTGTATCGGCAGTGTTGCCAGATTTTAAATATGTCTATAATCTAAATAAAAATTTTAAACAAATACTTTGTTTCCAAAATTAAAGTTGTTGTAACTTCGTTGTTAACCAATATTTTTTTATGAAATCCTGATGGTTTCCATTTATAACGACTACAAATCTAGTGGTGTAGTCAAATTTGAAAACAAAAATTACCTGATAATTTTTTGGTGTGTTTGACAAAGAAAAAAAAACATAGAGTGCCTTGGAAATGAAACTAAAGTTATGAAAATGTGTGTCAAGATACAGTTTTTGAAGCTTGATATTAAAAAAAATCTTTTTGAGATTAACTGAAAAATGCGTACTCCACATGGGTGGTTCGATTTTAAATGGGTCACACTGTATATATAGATGGTACTGTGACAATACCATAATTTGTAAAAGTATCTCTGCAAGAGCTTTTGTATGACAGTCCGAAAATACGCCGAATGATTCGTTTTTGTAAAATAAATACTCCTTTCATTTCAGAGGCTTGGCTCCATACAACGATACAGTATGATGTGGTTGAATTCGAAATCTAACATATTTTTCAGAGACAATATTACATGGTAGCATTTATTTAGCTTACTACATATGCTATAGCAGATATATATATATATCTAATTGTTTTTCCCAAGAAAGATTGCACTCTATCTGTGTGCCTAGAAATTTGGTGTTTTTGGATAGTTCAAATGAACGCCCCTCAGATGAGATATGTGGGATTGTTGGTGTTCTGTATTTATTGTAGAACTCAATGCACACTGTTTTGTTGTGGTTTATAACGAGCCTATTTTTGGAGCACCAGTCTTTGAATTCTGATAGTATAGTGTCGATTTTTTGTTTTAGTGTTGTTTGCGATACATCCGAGACAATTATGCAGGTGTCATCAGCATACATCAAGACTTCTCCCTCAGTTTTATGATGTGGAAGATCGTTAATAAAAATCAAGAAAATTGAGGGCCCAAGGACGCTTCTTTGGGGATTTCCGACTTTATCAATGTTTACCATGAATTTTCTGCGCTCTAAAAATTAAGTAAACCAATTATTTATGGAGCCCCGAATTCCTAGTTGATATAGCTTTTTTGATACGAAGGAGCTCTCAATGGTGTCGAAAGCCCGTGTGAGATCAAACATAATTGATACTACGTTTTCCCCGACGTCCATTTTGTCTGTGATATGTTGTACGTACTGTATAGTCCCTGTTTCTGTTGAGAGACCGGTTCTAATGCCGTGTTGGCTCAAATAATAACACATTGTATGTGTCTGTCGATTCTTGAAAAAAATTACTTCAATATTGATTCATTTGAAATAATATTCATAAAAGTTGTTGAGTTTATTGTAAGTGAAATATTTCTGTATATGGTGGTTACTGGAAGTCAACCATCAATCCTCGATGGGAGATTGGAAAATAATATATTATCGGATTAGAGTTTAATCGTTCATTTAAGTTCGGACGTTTGTTTAAATTTCTTCACACAGTTAAGTGTTATGGTATAATTGCCGTTGTGCTGAAATAACAAGAATTATTCGTGGAAAAGATTCATCTGGAAAAATCACACCATAATTAGTAGCCAATGGGATTTGAATATGTAAAAGTAACACTTAACTGAAAAGACCAATCAAGGATTAGAAACGCGACTACGCATAAAAGGTTCTAATTTGGAGCGCAAAAATGTGATGAACGAGAGGGACTCCTCGGTGGGCTTTTGTGACGACTAGTTGATCTTTGAAATAACGGGTTGATTTCGGGCGATGTTGTCGCGAAATAATAGAATTTTGTTTCGCGTAAGTTTCCAAGGGAAAAATAGAAAGTT
Organism: Gonioctena quinquepunctata; assembly: GCA_018342105.1. NCBI lineage: Eukaryota > Metazoa > Arthropoda > Insecta > Coleoptera > Chrysomelidae > Gonioctena > Gonioctena quinquepunctata. Next base: position 144,576 of record JAFIRS010003033.1, read on the forward strand.
TCCCCGTTGAAAAAACATAAGAACTGTAGAGAGAATTAGAATCCAATAGTAATCTTTTTGAAGAGGGCACAAGATATTCATCGTTGGATGTAATACTTGGTAAGAATATAACCTAACATATTAGATGGTTTGAAGACTGGTGGTTTGGAGTCTTCCCTTTTTGCTTGTTTTATTTGTGTAGGTTGAGAAACATATGAGGGTGATTTGGTATGGAAAAACTATATAATAAAAATGAATTTGTAACTTCGGTGGTTATATATTTATTTTAGAAAAATAAAGTAGAAATTGTATAGCCTCTAGTTAAGCTATATGGGGATATATTTCACATATTTCGGGTGTTGGGCCCTTGAACATCAAATATAATGTTTGAAAATTCTTATAAAGAGGATTTGATAAGTTCTATAGAGTTGAATATTTAGTTGACCTCATTTCGAGCTCTGTTTGAAGATGTTTTTGTAAAATATTGTCATTTTTTTTTTCTCATTATATGGTGGTTAATAATTAATTCGGTCTTATTATTGCAGTAGAGTGGTTGTATACTTAGGAACTTTCATGAAAAAAAATCACCTAAGACTCATCACTGGCTTTGAGCCGAATTCTAGCTCTTTTGGACTAGAAGGTGATCAAACCAGTGTAAAAAAGCTGATATGTAGAATGGAAAAACAACTTATTGGTGACAGTGTTGGAGCCCTTTATTAAATATATTTTATCCAATAGAGCAAAAGAAAGAGCGCATTTTGGTTAGAGCAAACATATTTATATGAAAATAAGGGCAGGTCATTTCCAAATTCAACGCCGATCGGCCTCTCCTTAGATGTGTCATGGAAGAAAGCTTTTTGAATTTTCGCTGAATTATCGATAGGTGATGATGCGGCTTCGCGAGAAATTGAGCTGGAGTTGGGTATTGGAGTGTTTGAACGTTTCTTTAGAATATGATGAGCAGTCTCCTTCTCATTTTCGAGCAAATTCTTGATGTATAATTCTGCCACAGACGTAGATTTCCAACCACCGGTGTGATTCTCAGAATTTGGGAGGCCCAAGTACATAGAAATATTTGATGGAATTTCGCCAAAATTATTAATTCCCACGCATTATTCAGTGCATTTTCCTGATTTGAAAAAGAGAAAATACTGCCGATGATGAGTGTTACTTTTTGGGTAATTCTTTCATTTTCGGGGTCGCAAACCACAAATTTTCTCATAATGTTGGTTTTTGTGTTCGAGATGGTAGTACCAAGAACATTTTTCTTGTCTTCAATATCGTCTATCGTCATATTCATCAATTCTTCGCGTCGACACGCACCAGCGATACAAAAAATGATGGCCACCTCCATCAAGAGGAAGTCGCTGTCCGGAGAATCAAATGAGAATTTATCGATTTCCTGTTTTTCGAAAACCTTCGATTTCTTGGGTTTCAAATCTTCGTTCAGTCTTTTAAGATATGCCGTTAATTTAAAATAATTGCTTATATCGATGCCTTTCTTCAATTTTACAATAAGTTTAATCCTTGAGTACTTCGACCACAACGTTGACGGGCAAAGATTTTTTGATAAGTGGTGATATACTATAAAAACCTCTTCTTTCCGTGATAGTGTATTTTTCTCCTTACACCACAACTCAAATGCTAAAACAAGTTCTTCCTCGTAACGCCAGCAAGACTTTTCTGGAACTAACTGGCTACTCATAGAATCGGCAGCCTCCAAGATTTTTCGTAAAGTCTACCTGGCGATTTTTTCAAAGTGATTTCTTCTCAAATGGCCTTTTTGGGGATCATGGATACTTCCACGAAGGAATGAGAAAAGGTAGGAGAGTGGACTGATGTCTCTAGATGATGAATTAACTTGGAAATTGAGGGGATTAGAAAATGTCCCCGATGACATTGTTCCATTAAACGTTCTGATACAAACTATTACCAAGCCATTCACTGCCCATCTCTGCCGGAATATTACCTCTCTAACAACCTTCTGATATGAACAAAATCAGAGAGTTCATTGTAGATATCATTAAATCTGTTGATGAAGTTGAGAAATCGTTGAATCCTGGTGTGCGACAGTCTAGGCTGCTTTCAGCTATCTTAGAATGATTTCTCAGGAGAAGGTGAGCCCTACTAACAAAGGTGAGGGGAGAAAACAATTATCTAAATGTTTCTCTTTTATTTTTCAGTAACACCCCGCATGAGATAGTCGGAGAAGGAGGGCGATCTAAACCAAGCAGTTGTTCGGAAGAACAAGGCCCACTCCCAAGATCGATAAGGGTAATGACTATGATTAGGATAATTATCACTTTTTAATAAACACATGAATTTCACAAGAAAGCGTGGACTTTTCATTCTATGAAGTTATCTTGATTTTGCCTAGTGAATTCCGAACCTTCACAGAGGGTTTCATGGCTCTTTGGAAGAAAATATCCACTATATTAAGAATTTTCCAATACTTTAGTCAGAAGATTGTCATCTCATGGGAACATTTTTATACAATATATATATATATATATATAATATAAAAAATGAATTATTACAATGGGCAGAGGTAGTTCAGAGAAGATTCAAATTAATCATTTTACTAGTAGTGGAGTAATATTAGATTTTAGCTTCAGAAAGTTAGGGGACTGTGGTAACTTTTTACTGTACATTAGTGATGATGTTGGGAACAACATATAAAAAGTTACCAACCGTAAAGTGTGTGCTCAATTAATTATTTAACAAATAAGTTGCCAAATTACATTGTATATTGAATGTTGAAAAGGGGAACATTCCCAATTTAATATTGATAGAAAGATTTTTCTGTGAATTGAAAAATCCACGATTGAAATGAAGTTATTTTTTGTGAATGTCTAACAGAAAACAACTACTTCCCCGGCTAAAGCCACGCTGGACATTGAACTACATCTGATAGATATTCTGAAAAGGCCCTGACTCAAAAGAAAAAATCTAAAATGGAAAATTTGCATTTTCATTCAGATAGTTATTTGATTTTCTATTCCAGTCTCAATTGAGAACTCATAAAGATGAATGAGGCAAAGAAGAATGTTTTCCAAAAGAGAGTACTCACCAGAAATCATTCGTAACATTGACGCAGGAGAGACATCGCATTCACTGGGTCTTCAATACATTTTTGTCGACGAAAATCTATTTCACGCTTCCACGATCATCAGGAAGACCGGAAGAAATGGGAAACATATTTTCAAGAAGCAATCTCACTTTGCAAAGATGGAAAAAGTTAGAATCATTTATTTTGGAGAGATTCTTTGAAATTAGTCTTTTCTGACATTAAAACCTGTCATGGGGTATGATAGATTGATTTGTTGAAAATATAAACAGGATGTTCATAAAATCAGATGTGGAATCATCTGCGACTGAAAGATAAACTTTAGTCACTATCTTGAATATTGAATATTCAAGAAAATGAATAAATAATGGTGCCACTAGCAAAAATGGAAAAATTTACATCAAAACGGTAAAAAAAAATTTTCTTTAAACTAAAAACTCTAAGCTGCAGAATTTTTTCGCTAACGTGGGAACAAAATGTGAGGCGGCGACTCAGAAGTGCAGCGCTGGAGGAGCACGCAGCCACGAGCGCTTTACACTAAATTTGTTATAACTTTTGATCTAATTGATTGAATTAACATAACAAAAATTCAACTGAAAGAAGAAAAATGTAGCTAACGAGAAGTCATGTTTTCAAAAGTGAAAAAATATGTATGGGAATAGTACGTAAATGAGATTACGTCAAAGCAGAATTGTGTCTTAAATCTTTTTAATTTTTTATTTTCAAGATAAACATCTAAAATTTTTACAGATTACTCTCAAAATGACAAATAAAAAAGGAAAATTAAAAAAATATATATTTCGACAAATACAGAGCTCAAAATATTGAATAGTTTGAAAAAATTACAAATTTGAAATTTGAGGCCATGCTTCAAAAACTCTAGTTTAAAATCTGATATTAAAACTTATATATGGAATATAACGAAATTTGTTGAGTAGAGGCCACATTTTTCAACCGAATGTAACAAAAATACTTCTCATGAATACTTCGGCTAATTTCGAAAATGGTCCAATAGTATCAATGGCAGCTGTTGAAAGATTTAAAAAATTCGCAATATTTCATTTTCATTCCCAATAACGGTAAGCTATAAGTTGTTTGATAGAGCTTCATTAGCTCCACAACTTTTACCCGAATATTTTTTCTCCGAGATGTACACATAAATAAAAAATAGGTAGCTGCAAATTATCATTCATGAAATCTATTTTTACAACTGGCCACGCCATCGTTTTTTCAATGTCATATTCTGGTTCAGCGACCTCAAAAACCCCTATAGCATCAATTTGGGTGAAATTTGAATAACAAAATTGTTTTTCATTGTTTAAACAATTGATAAACAAGCAGCGCAGGAATATAAGTTTATAGCTTTCCTCTGCAAGCAATTTCTAAGTAATATCAGAAGATATTAGGAAAATCCATGGAGTCCTCCAGGATTCCAAAATTATGTTTTACTCCTCTATATGAAGGTAATTTGAGTTCTTGCGATAAGATAGTCGTGTTGTCTGCCAAAATAGTGAACACCTCTCAATTTGTCCAAAAACTGAGAAGTTCGTTCACTCAGATAGGATTCGAACCAATTGGAGCTTCGTCCTCTGAAGCTTATGTAACAGTCAAAAGCTTTGATGTGTCGCAAAACACTTCCTTCGGACTAGAATATAGATTTTTCAGAAATCTAAAGAAATTGCATCTCCCGTACTTTTATTTGGTTTGAAAGCTAAATTGAGTGATTATATGTAATTTACAGCACTTCATAAAATCATTATCCGCTCCATCATAAGATTTTCATCATGAGCAAACAGGGACAGAAATACATAAATACCAATTCGGTGGAGCCGTATCAATAGAAAATTAACCATTCAAAATAAATTGGTACGGTTCATAATTATAATTATTTCGGAACACCTCTCGAAAATTCCATATAAAACTGACATAAGTACATGGAATAGTTTGTTCTAAAATATGTTACACCGATCGATCAACCTCAAAATATTTCACAACGAATTGACATAACCTTAAAGGCGACAAAAGCACAATCACAGGACGGATCAGAGACACAAATCACAAAAACACCCTGTGTGGTCTGTAATTGCAGGTTACTGAATTATGACAAGAAACGACGTCGGCGCCATCTGAAACTCTAGATAACTCCCTTGATCAAGTGGGCTGGTGTCCCCTAGTTTGTCCCAATATTTTACAGGTATAAGTGAATACACCATGGTTTTTAGACATCTTAGTAACGAGAGAATTTACTCGTAGATGGAAGAAGTTGTCATTCGCTACTGTCAACCAATTTATAAAGTTATACGCAAAAGATAAAGGATATAGGAAGTCCACTGAACCTTAAAATAAATCCCAATATCTTTGTACCAGTATGATTCGAACGATCAAATTGAAATTCGCAGAAACACACTCATATACTGAATGAATGTGGTTTTTTGTGGAAGGTTACCCAAAAAACATGTCAAGAAACACTCATATACCTTTTTGAGCTCGGTTTATTTGACATTTTGCTTCAATGACACATCAGAGTATTGCAGTGTCATTGAAATATCTTCGTATGAACATTACAAGCCAACTACAATTGTTTTCTCCAAAAAAAGACAACCGTTTTGTGTTCAGTCGAGGATTCTCACATACACTTGCTACATGTCCTTTTTTAATAACAATTAATGAACATGTACCTGCAATTTCGAGGTAAAAATTATGAAGTGGCAGGTTATAATAGCCCGACGTGTTCTTCCCTTTTGAGGGTATAAGACCTATCATAATTTTCAGGTCATAACTTTGAAGTGGTGAGTTATGGGCCTGCGACGTGGGTGTCACTTTCGGGTGGTGGAAAAGTTAATAATTTAGTTCCACTGGGCACTTTATGATGGGAGGAGCTTTAGAGTGGTATATTTACACTTTCTGCCATTTTAAAGTTATATTCTCCAAAAGCCGCCATGTTTACAGGAATATGCCATTATTAGAGAAATGATCGAAATATTCAATGAAGATTTATTTGTCATCAGCACTGCATCAAACGTAGTAATTTGTTACGTAAAACAATGTTCAAGGGATTTAGGTACATTATTTCAGAGGCTAGTTATTTCCAAAATTATACCTAATGTTTTCCTTAAATGAAGTGTATTCGGATGGCGCGTGCTCACAATCGAGCTACAACACCCATAATTCACAAAAAACTTCAATCGTTTTAATTTTATCCCGATCAGAAGTATCCAAATTCAATATACTTACTTACGTGTTTGTATGTTTATATATTATATATTTTTAAAGTTGATCGAGTGTTACAAAAAAATCAGGCAAAATGGAAGTATGAGGAACATTCATCACAAAAATATGTTGCTGAACAGAGATCGAGCTACATATTATTTACACAAATGCAGTCAGTTGTTTAACGTGTCTAGTGTCGGCCACTACATATCCACGTTTTTGCCAGATGACCACAACGTGGTTGTTATGTGGCTATCTGAGATCCAGGAACGTAGATCGGAACGTAGCAGCCACCAAAGAAGTGTTCCCCATTTTGGTAGCCGCCACGTGATAGAACCGTGTATATTACGTGGCAGTGGTTGTGGCCAAACACTTCAAAGTTTTCCAGCCGCCGTTCCGTCCACTCAAAATGCTAGGGATACCTTGGAGACAAACAAATTTTTGAAGATAATAGATAGTTTTTCCAAATACGCGCAAGCATACCATTTGCCATTTTTGTCTGGCACTGATGTAGCGAATAATCTCCTGACATTTTTCTCACATCACGGTGTACCTCTTCAAATTATTGTAGATAATGGCTCTGAATTCAAAAACTCCGTTATTGAGGAACTATTAAAATTGCACAAGGTCAACGTTCATTTCCCCAAATCATCCGCAATCGAAGACTCCACTCAACTATTATTGAACATATCAGACTTCTCAATACCAATGGGTTCTCCAAAACACCCCCTTAAATTAAAATGATTTATGCTTTTCTCGCATATAATCATTCAATACATTCAGCTACTACGATTAGGTTGGTCACGCCTCAGATGATGATTCTAGTTAGAAGATTTTTGAATGCATTTTGAACATTTTCCAAATTAAAATTGATTCGTTTTTCATTCAATTACCTACCACATAAAAAACGAATCACGACTAGTTATTGAGTTTTTAGTTTGTTGTAGTCATAGACATTATAACTGATGGACGTCACGTAACTTTAACATACAGTTCCTTATGGACTATATCAGAGAGAGAGAGATGTGAAGGATAGAAATAAGTCAAGGCAAGAGATACAAATTGGCTATGGCATTACACTGGAAAAACCTATTTTTTGTTTATTTTTCACGGGAAATATTGACTACTTAGAATGAGATGAGTTTTGAAAATGTTCGAGGAATCTCAGTGAGGAACTTTATGCGACATATTTTCATGATAACTTTCATAAACAAAAAAAATCCGTCGAGCCTCCACCTGAATAAAAATGTTTTTTATTTATCTTCCAAAGTTTTCAGAAAGTTCAGGTCTGAAAAAATTATCGGTAATTAAATTTATATTCGATATCATGAATTGAACTAAAAAGGGAGCTCCGGCGATTCAAAAATTTGTGATAATAAATGGCTACATAAAAACGTTAATGTAATCTATAAAATTTCGTGCTTGTAGAAAATATGGCCCAAATATTTTTGGGAAATATTGAGGAAAATGTTATTGGGAATGAAAGTGATATTTTTTCTATGGTGCGTGACGGAGATCGACGTATAATCCGTAGGGAAATCTGTCTCATTTCAGCCTGGCGCTGTAAAATTATACCTTTACTCCATCGGGGTAAAAGTATACCGTTACTCCACCGAGGTAAAAATTCCATGTATATTCATAACGTTTGAAGAAAAGATTGTTCAATTCAAAAACATATATTTCTGCGTTTGTTTTCGGAAAAAAAGGAAAATTCTGCCAATCAAATAAATCACATTATACTTTCATAAATATCATTAAGCAACAATAGTTTCAAAAATTGCTACAGAAAAAAACAGCAAATTCAACCTTTAAATCACACAAAATCCTGCCACCCACCTACAATAATAATAATAATAATAAATCTATTAACTTCAGCTACAATATAAATATAGGCACTAAATTAAAACTGAATCAATAAACAAGAAGAGTCACGTAAACTGTTTCTGCGTGATTAAATAATTTTTTTTTTTTCGGAAACCTATAAAAATGTGTTAAAAAAAACAAAAATCACTATCTTCCCTCCATGCTCACTCACCTAAGAAATTTTACATCCAGCTCTTTTTTTAACCGACGAAACCAAAAAGGAAGAGGTTCTCTATTCGACGCGTATATTAAATTTTTTTTCAAGTATGATCACGCATAACTTTTCACTGAGGCGTCCGATTCCGATAATTCTTTCTCCAGTGGATAGTGTTTCCTTCGAAATTGGTCCCATCATTCGAATTTAAAAGATGAAATCCTTCCCTAAGGGTAGCAAAATGAAGGATATTGATCACTCACCCTCTGAATTCTGGTCCGTTAACCGATTCTATCAGGCATAACTTTGTACTGGGATCTTCGATTTGGATGATTCTTCTTTGATCAGATAGGGTATACCTCATAGTTGATCATATTTGGATTTCGAATGGAATTATCCACCCTTACGGGTGGAAAAATGGGGGATAATTGATTTTTCACTTGTGAACATTGGCACACATATGTAGTTGACAATGACAGATCGCTGGTGTCATTATCACAATATCATTATATTCTATGAGAGGATGGAATGATATACAAAGTAATGAAATAAACTAACCAGTACAACAAAAATAATTTATATATCAACAAATAGTAAAAGTTAATAATCATATTATTTAACTGGTAATAGTTGAAGTGAGGTGGGTAAGTAAGTATTTTGGAAGTAATCAAAAAACAAGTAGGTAGTAATTAGTGGATTTTAGCCACAAAAAATTTAAAAATAAAAACTTTTCAACAAAAAATTTAAAAATAAAAACTTTTCAACAAAAAATTAAACCGACGAAATACGGAACTGAAAAGTAAGAAATAAAATAAACATTTTTAGTCTCAGTAACTAAGCTCCTAAACTAATGTAAGTAACTAATTTTGAGTCGGAGCCAAACGAATAATCAACGAAGATCATTAATTTACTTCAAAAAAATTATCAGAATGTCACCGCGCAACTCGATGCCATCATTTTACGCCTTACCTAATTCATTTGCTTGTTTGTTTGGCGCCGACTCAAAATTAGTCTCACATTAGTTTAGGAGCTCAGTTACTGAGACTAGGAATGTTTATTTTATTTGTTACTTTTCAGTTCCGTATTTCGTCGTTTTAATTTTTTGTTTAAAAGTTTTTATGTATCTAACTACATAATTGTAGGCAGCACACGAAGAATGCATATTCATGAAAAAACTTGCAAAACACCACACGAAAACACATATAAACAATATACGAAACCAATGTTTTGCAGAAACTCATTCTGTCCTTTTCCACAGGTACTTTGATATCGATGGCCTCTTTCTCACAACCAGTCCATATTATTATATGTCTATGGTTGTAGTGGATTTCGTCAATCAGTTTTCTGCAATAAAATCCAAAACCATAGCATTTTCAATAGATGTCAAATGTCAAATGACGTGTCACAAGTGCCTACTTTCCTGAATTTGGTGGGTGACAACTGCTTTTTGAAGGGGGTTGAATTTATTAAGGAAATTTTAACGTTGCATGATGTAATTTAAAATTGACGTGTCTTACAATAAATATTTACAACAATTGAGATATTTAATTCATCCCATTATATAATGTATATAATAGCATAAGGAATTGTTGCGCCACTGCTATCAAGTCTCCATCTCTGATTCAGATACCACTCCATATCTTCAAGAGTGTGTTAACAGAAGCAGAAATGAACGTGCGAAAGAAAACCATAAGCCAATAATCATTTTACAAATAACTCGACAAACAAGTTATAAGATTCCACCTTCATCCATATTTATCTCTCTCGAAAAAGCTCGCAGACAAAAGTAAATAACTGAAGGAGAATTGCAATCAAGTGATATTAATGAAAAAACAAAAGTGATCAAGTACAAGCAATGAGTGTTTCGTGAGATCGAAATCAATGTAATATTCTACAACTAATTTCCGTTGGCGTCCTCTGGAACATTGATGAATAACTTTGCTTGGAGTTTCTTTCCACATAGCATAGTGATTCTTAGCTTCACCCACAACATCCCTATTTTTTTTGAATACCATCGTTTCAAATATGCAGTGCTATGTTCGAACAAGGAGCCCATATTTTTTGCAAGCATATACAGGTGGTGGCAAATTCCTACTTGAAAATAATAATTTATTTTCCCAAGAATGTATCTGCACAATGCACTTTTTTCCCACATAATAATAGAAATAAATAGAAGGAAAAAAACCCACAAAAATATGTAAGGATTTGTACTGGGGCACTAGTACAAATTTGTTCCATAATATTTGTGAGAAAGTACATATATGAATACAATATTTTTTCGACATAAACTTCAGTTTTATTTTGATCAAGTATTTCACTGTTTCTTTCTGCTCAAAGTGGTAATGATATTGATGCGTGATACACTATTAATCACATTATACACTGAGAGAAACGTTGTTTTATTTTTAATGAATAGGTTTATTCGAGTATGATTTGATGAATATTACTGTCATATTCTTGTTTTCAATAAACCTAGTTAACTGTAACCTTGTCATTTGTAAATGCAACATTGACAAATAACAAAGTATTTGTTGTAAGCAAATATCTTCTACTACCTGAATATAATGAAGAAACAGGACCAGATCTGATTTAAATTTTAAGAAGTGAAATCACTTTGCCGATAGACTGCTCAATTGGCTCAATAATTCAACCAATATATGTTTCTATTCGAATTAATATATTTTCGTTGTTTGATTAAAATAAATATTATGTTTGTGTGGAAACAAATTTTGATTCAATATGAGTTGGAGATTGTTTCAATAGATGAACATATACTCAAATCAAAGAAATGCTAGAATTGCACTGAGAAATCCATTTTGTCACCGCAATATAATGATTCCATCAATCGAAAACACCTGTGTCAAGCCAATAAGAGTGACCAAATAAATTTGGATAAATTAACAAATTTTTTTTCCGTGAGAGAATCTTCGTTTAACATTTTGTGAATTCATTGATTTTTATTTTTTTCTGCAAATGGATAATTGGTAAGAAAATGTTATTTTAATTCTGAGGAACGTAGTCTGACATGACTTTGTGGTCACTCCACTCACTCAATACGTTTATGTACATCTATGGGAAACTTATGATTTGAAAACCTTATGTTGACTTGAAAAGTAATTATCTAACGTATAACTTACAGATGATAACGTTAACAGAAATGTACTTTTAGAGGTGAGTAATCTGGGTAAGTACAAATAAATGTACTTTAATAGTAAAAGAAAGAAATTGCGTTGAAGTTAAATAAAATTAAGGTAACTAAAACCAATATTATTTGATAATGAACAAATACCATTCAATGGAAACTCCCAAGGAGTGTAACTGAAGTGACGTTCGTTGATATATAATAAATGTTCGTTGAGGCTAATAATATTATAACCTTGAATTGAACTGAATATTCATTTCGAATCATTCAAAATATTATTAGTTTCCGATGAAATTACATAAGTTAGTCCATATTTAACAATGGAATTTGTTAACAATGAATAAAATTTATTCAATGTGAACAACCCTTTTTCTCAGTGTGAGTAATTATTTTACATTCTTTTAAATATTAATCATATCGTGTATAGTTTCCCTGATGATATGAAAGTGAGGATTAGAAATGCCTTCCAAACAGTAACTCGAAATATGTTGAAGAAGGTCAGAAGCTCATTCGAAAAAAGAATTAGATGCTGTATTGAAGCAAATGGTGGTCATGACGAACATGCATTATATTTTTTTAATTTTTCCTTAAACTTTAATCTTTCAATGTTATTTTTTTTTTTTTTTAAGGCAGTAACCCCAAAAATAGTAGATCTAGGTGGACGATATAACAATGCTCTAAAGAAAATCAACTGTAAGTTGAGAGTATTCAAATTCAATTTGCTAATAATATTGAAGAACTATTCTTCAGTATTCGACATCAGACTACTAGATGAAATAATGTTAATTCAAAAAACTCATCGGATTTCGAAAAGGCTTCGATAACTACTGATGCACCTCATTTGGGTGAATCTTGTCACTTGGAAAAATAAAGGGTGTCCATTTGAAATTAAAAAGTTATTGGAGTTCAAATATGCGGTAAGTGTTCCTGATAATATTAAACACACTGTATACTATTGATCGTCTACTCAAGCCACAGTAACTAGCTGAAAGGGATTTGAGTGACCGCTTAAAATTTTGTATAGCTGCCGTGGGTAATTCCAATGATATTCTATTTCTCTGAGAACGGTACGTTTTGTGAAAAAGTTGAATATCTCACAAACGGAGAGAGTTAAGTATAGTGATACTTCAGCAAAGTCAGCTTATTTTTCCTCAAAGAATTCAAAAAAGCAAGAAAATACAAGGAGTTCCAATTAAAAAAATATAACTTTGATATGTCACGCTCTTTCCAAATACCTTGTATAAAAATCATTATTTTTCAAATGTAGTACAGATCGACATACATATACTTCCCCCCAGACCGTTTACTGAAAAAAATACCATTTTGCCACGAGAGTCTGAGGCGTTCAGTTCGACTCACCCTGTATAGATACATTCACAATTTTTTTTTCCAAATAAAAAATTGGAGTTTTAGGTGGGTATTTTCGGAAAAAGATGACCATTATTGAATATAAGCTTTTTTGGTCGTTTTTGAAAAAAAAATACATGCGTGTTGCGGTTCTCCACGTGTTATCAAACTTCGTTCCACTTCCTTTTCGCAACTTTTATCGAAAATAGCCATTTTGGGAGGGGCTTTATATTTTATCGATTTCCAAACAAACAGAAACATCCGAATTACCCAACAACCCCGCCACTGTACTCCTCCTAAAACGTATAATGTGTTCTTGTTCGATCGCAACGGTTCGGACAGGGTCAAAAAAAATCGTAATCGAATTATGCGGTTTATATCCTCCGAGCCATTTTTCAAATTCCCCCGATTTGATTTCAATTTGCTGGACCTTAAAAGGAAATATCAATTAATGGGGCAATAATGAGATTACGCTCGTTGAATATCGTATTAATTGGGAGATGAGTTTTGAATCTTGAAAATAACTTGTATCCTAATTAATGAATGGTTGTTAATCGTACGGACAACCATAAAAAACCTAGTGTGGGTACTCTACATGTTGAAAATAACGGTAAAAAGTTTTTCTTCTGTCTGAGATGATGGAACAGAAATATACGATGCTGTCAGAAGAAACTCACATTCATTTTTCTGAAAATTACGACAAAAATTTTTTTTTAATTAAAAGTTATCCATTACTTTTAAATTAATTATCAATCACATTTACTGAGGAGTGGAGTAGCTTTGTAGTTGAGATGAAATGATAGAAATTTTACTGGTATATGAAGCTTCTACGATTCTAAGACCTCAAATACCAATTTTTATGACCCTAACTTGAAAACTAACAGACTTTCACCCCCCATTTCACCCCTTTAGGGGTTGCAATACATATTTCTTCTATTTGTTACGAAGACTTCAAATACCAATTTTTATGACCCCATATTGAAAACTAACGGAATTCCTATACAAACTTCCAATCCCTATTTAATCCCCATTTGACCCCTTCAGGCGTTGCATTTCAGAAAACACCGAAACACATATATTTTATTTCTAACAAAGACCCCCCAAACACCAATTTTCATGATCTTAACTTCAAAACTAACTATGCAGACTTTCAACCCCCATTTTTACCCCTTTATAGGGTTGAAATTCCGAAAACCCTGAAAGGCTTTTATCCTTATTTGTGAAGAAGATAAGCTGTCAAAATTTCATCTCTTAGATCCAGCGGTTTGGTCTGGGCGTTGATCGTATCACTCAATCAGTGAGTCAGTTAGTCAGGACATGTAATTATACAGGGTGAGTCAGAATAAGACCGATAAACTCCGACTACAGATTTATCTCCTCATTCCGACGTTGAAAGTTGCTATCAAGATATTTCCTAAAATGCATTCCCTCTGAGATACAGGGTGTCGAAAACGGAAAAAATTAAGATTTAATTTGTTTTCTCCAAAATTCGTGGATGAAAAAATTTTAAAATTGGTTCACTTATCAAGGTTTATCAACGTGCTAATTTGAAGTTATTTTTTATTTTTGTAAACTAGTTGCGTAGTTACGATGGTATGTGGTCATATATTCCTTCATATTTTCTTGGGATAAGTGAATGGACAAATGATCGTTTGACATAGTTCGGCTCATCGATACTCAACCTAAAAGTCATAACATACCATGTGAGTAGGAGATTTAAGCCGGTTCTGGGTCTCCCCCCACCACTATGACGTCACGTGTGACCTTGAATAGTTGCAGGTGTGCAGTGTGTGTGTGTTTGACCTTGAGATTTGACTTTGAGATTTGTCATTGAGTTTTGATATTGGGTTTGGTCGACTTTGAGATTCGACTTCAGTTTTGACCTTGAATATGACCTTGAGATTCATAACATTAAGTTTTGACTTTGAGATTTGACCTAGAGTTTTGATGTTGGGATTGTTTCGGCAACCTCAAGATTTGATCTCGATTTTTGTTTGATCTTGACTAAAGTTGTGGTGTAGGCATACATATTCTGTGCAGTCATGACCTTCATGAATCCTTGTACTCCAAGCGAGGAGGGCGTTTGTCCTGTGAGAGAGCTAAGAATGAACTGCGATTATTGATGAGTGCGCTGAATGTCAAGAGAATCCCCTCAAATCCATACAGATTGCGCATCGCATCGGACTTGTTGTATGGTGGGGGTATTTCACTGAAATATTCCAGGAGAAGAGTATTTCGAATCAGTGTCTCCTCCAGTGAGCTATTGAAAACAAGTTGCTGAAATGTATTCGTGTGATTGTGGTAAAGATTTCACTCGTAGTGATAATCTACGTCGGCATCAACGGGAAACTTGCCAGGGAGGTCCTTCAGTGAAACGAGTTAAATTCAACAATGGCGATGACTCACCACCTGCACCACTCTATACATGTAATTGTTGTAATGTGATAATCCCATATTGTCAAGTCAACTCTCACAATAGAACACTCGCACATAGGACGAATTCATGTGTTCACTTGGGTGGTGGTGTACACCTCATTAAAAATGCATTCAAATGTCGCATTTCTAGCTACAGAGTATCTAGTGAGAATATGTATACTGAGTACACACCTTTTTTCAATGATATCAAGCATAAAGTACTCGAGCTATTGGAAAAAACATCAAACTACACAACTCCATCAAGGTCAACATGGAAGTGTTTGGAAGTTATGTCATTCAAACACAGGAATTGACAGACATCAAATCGTTCAATTCTCCCAATCGTATAGCAGATCGATCAACTGATTTGAATGGATTATTCGATGCATTTCGTGACATTATAATTGCCCAAAGTACGGAGTTTGAGGAGCGTGATTCAGGTTTGTAGTTATAATTGTTGCAAATGATGAAAGGTTTAATGAAAGTAATTTTTTCAGGATGGAGTTGTGAGAAAATTATGTTCCTTGAGGTGAACATAAACAAATACAGTCCACTTGGCGGATCATCATACATGAAACTTCCCGAATTCATTGAGAGAAGAAAAGGTGTTGTCAACATAAAAAATGAAGACCAATGCTGCTTTGCATGGGCCGTGACATCTGCATTATTCCCCACTAATAATAAAGTGTCGGAGGTGTCATCCTATCCACATTATGAGACTGTCTTGAATGTAACAGGTATGGATTTTCCAGTAAAATTACGTGATATAAAAATGTTTGAGTATTTGAATGATATTTCAGTCAATGTTTATGGTTTGGAATCTAAGATTGAGAATAAGAGAGTCAAATATGAGGTGATTGGGCCCTTGCGATACTCTCAGAGAAAACTCAGAAGACATGTCAATTTATTGCTTATCACAGATGAGGTGGGAAATAGTCATTATTGTTGGATAAAAGATCTCTCAAGATTGGTGTCAAGTCAAATTTCAGCTCATGAACACAAAAAATATTTCTGTGATGGATGTTTATTGTACTTTTCGAATGAGCGATTACTGTTGCGTCACCAGATGCACGATTGTAATCATGTATGTACAACAGTACCGCAAACTGATTTCAGAATAAATAAATTTGGGAAAATGGTTACCGGTAATACATTAATGTTTGAAAATTTCGAAAGACAAATGAATGTACCTTTTTTAGTATATGCAGATTTTGAATCGGTTCTGAAGCCTATACAAACCACCGAACCGAATCCAGAACTCGCGTACACGAATAGAACCTTCCAACACGAAGCTTACTCATTTGCTTATCTGATAAAATGTTCCTTCAATGATAAATTAACAAAATTTGTTTCATATAGAGGTGCTGATGCGAGCAAAGTGTTTTACAATGCGAATAGAAGAAGATCTAGAAACTATAGATAATAATCATATGAGGTATGTCAAACCAATGACTAAACAAACCCCAGAAGAGGAAAGGGAATTTCATAATGCCACCACTTGTGGTATATGTGAAAACCTCACAGAAGGGATGTTAGAGTCAGAGACCACTGCCATCTCACGGGGAGAAAAAGATATCCAGCAGCACACTCTGCCTGTAATTTGAATTTCAAAATACCAAATTTCATCCCCATTATATGCCATAATATGAGTGGTTATGATTGCCATATGTTCATTAAAGAATTGTATGAGGAAAAGGATAAGGTTGATGTTATTCCCCAAACTAAGGAAAAATACATTTCGTTTACAAAACATCTCTACACACATAGCTATCAAAGTAAAGAAGGAAAAATTAAGAAAAATTTTTGAAAATGAGATTTATAGATAGCTTCAAGTTCATGTCAAGTTCATTAGAAAAGTTGGGTGCAAATTTGAGTGATAAGCAATGTGTAGAGATGTTAAAATGTTTTCCCGATAAAGAAAAATTCAATTTAATGAGGCAGAAAGGTGTTTTCCCATATAGTTTTGTGGACAACATCAATAAATTGGATCATCCTAATTTACCGACAAAAAATCAGTTTTATGACAATTTGAATGAGGAACATGTATCAGAGAAAGATTATATGAGAGCCGAACGTGTTTGGGCACTATTTGAATGTAAGAGTCTTGGAGAATATTCGATTTATATTTAAAATCTGATGTCCTACTACTATGTGATATTTTCGAGAATTTTAGACGGATTTGTTTAGATACATATAAGTTGGATCCAGCTCAATATTATACTGCACCTGGATTATCTTGGGATGCAATGTTGAAATATACAAATATTGAACTTGAACTGCTAACTGACATTGATATGATAAATTTTTCAAAAAAGGCATCCGTGGAGGTATTAGTCAATGTAGCGATAGGAAGCCCTATAGCAAATAATAGGTTTCTGCCTGATTTCGATCCCAATGAGTCATCATCATTTCATATTTGAT